>OMPJ01010281.1:0-34413 GCA_900312935.1 Carapus acus
GGCTTTATAATTTACAATCACTGATTGGTGTGGTTTTTGCCGTGCAAACACACACGCAGCTCAGTGTCAACAAAGGTGTCGTATCAGAAGAAAATATCTGCCTCAGGTGTTTGCTGAATATGTACTTGGAGTGAGGCGTTAGTTGCTAAATGCCACTCAAGAGGCTTTCTAATTGCATGGAATTGCTGCTTCGAAGATTGCACATGACACTTGTCTCAAATTAACATTGTTTTGGAATTATTGCTTGAAGCTCAGTGGGGTAAACAAGCAATTTGTGTCGGAGTCGAAAAATTCCATCAAATCTCCTGCAGCTTCTCAGCTTGTGCGGCGTCACAGTCGGTGCCAAATGGACCAATCGAGACAACACATACCTCCCTCCTCACTGTCAGATTTGACCCACCACGATGCAATCTGAGACCTCAGGATAGTTGCCCAATCACCGAGGGTCGATTTTTGGATTAATGTGCCATCCGAGTATCGACTTGCGGGGGAGCTGTGTTTATGGTGCCAGCCCAGCACTGTCCATGGTGCTGAATTCCTTCAGCTACATGGCCTAGTGATGATTGCTACCTCCCTTCGCCGGATACGGTGGACAGATGTTATAGTTGCAGTTTATATATATTTAGTTTTCTGTAGATATACATGTGCTTGCACAGCAATGTATTTACACAGTGTATTTTTGTATAGATTATGTCATACACACATGGCTGCGTGTGTGTACAAATTACACTGTGTTCGTTTTGGTTTTCAGCTCAATCATTTGAGCGAGGTAATAATCTGCATTTAAAAGTGTTTTGAAGTAAAAATCAAATATTTTTGTTTGTGGTTTTCCCACCTACTTCTCTCAACTTCTCAACATGGCTGACACTTGCTTGGCCTTGGTGCACAATAGTCACGTTCTCTCGTTGCTATTGCCCTCAGCAATGAAAATCTATTGATGTACTGGTAATACCAATTTATTTTTTCAACCTAGATACAATAGTACAGCAACTGTGTTCTTTCTTTCCCTCTCTTTGTGCAGCTCTATCCAGGAGCAGTGGAGCTCATGCAGGTCATAGAGGAATTCATTCACATCGTTGGATTAGGCATGAAGGATTTCCACAATGCCTATTTGATGACAGGAAACCTGGGTAAGAATCAGCTTGCTATTGCTCACAGGCCCTGGCCTGGTTTTCCTATTTATTTCTGACTGACATGGGCACATAATCCCCATGCATGCCTCTGCTGTGCCTCCCATGTCAATTTCCCCCACTGCCATTAATTTAGGATAAACGATGCGTGGTTGGGGAAGCGGAGTAAAATTACTGCGGATCAATAACGTTAATTGAATCCCAGCTTGTGCTCGAAACATGCTCACTTCCTATGAAAAGCTGCACTGTAACCCATCGCCCACTTTCATCTGCATGCTCAGCGCAATAATGTTTAGAGACATTTTCTTGAATTCGAAAGATGCATCAGATTCAGTGTTGCAGTGAAAACATATTGTCTATATTCAAGCAAATAGAATCAAATTCAGCCACTTTTGAGGCTTGAACAATATTCATGTGTATGAATTGAATATTAAGTAAAAAGGGACATTTCTCTAGCTTAAGGTGTCCTGGAGACATTATCCAGCATCCCTTAACTTAAGATGTACAGTGGATAATGTGTACTGGATGGATTTCATTTGACAATAATGTATTCATCCAAATCATGTTTGCATTGCAGCTACTGCCTTGAAATAAGTGATTTTGGTCTTATTTTCTAAACCTTTATGTTTTTTTTATCATATTAGATGTTTTTCTTCTTGTCCATGGTTCATCTAGGTTAGCACACCAACTCTTAAGATCTAAATCAGTGTAAGAATCAGAAATACTTTATCGTTCCTCGGGTAAAAATACTGATGATCTCCGTGGCATTTACTTTCCCTCTCAACCGTAAATACTGTCTTCCTCAAATGGAAGAAGACAGTGATTAATGTGTTTAATCGATTGCAGTGATTAATTCATACAAGTGAACGTGAATATAAGGCGATGTGCTGCGTGGACACAAATTCTCCAGAGGAGTGCAGATTCATCCCTGTTTTCTTCACAGTAGCCAACATTTCACCTGCTTCCAACAAACATTCAGTAGCTTTTAATGGTGGATTATTTCTATGATAATGATAATGGCAAGCCTCCCAATTGCAAACAGAGCACAATGCAATGAATACATTCATCAAAATACCATTTAGAACATTTCAAAATGGAGTGCAAATGCCTTTCTAAACTGCAAGCATTAATTACATAGCCCTCAGATGTAAGGATGCTTTACTGTTTTTGCAACGGTGTCCTATTTTATGTCATTTTATCTCCATTTGCCGTGATGACAGGCATCCTATCACATCATCACGGCCGCTCCTCCATGCCTGAAAAAAGCATTAACTCGTGACCTCGTCCTTATACACAATGTGTGGTCTATTCCGTGGAAATGGCCCCAGAGCATGATTACCAGAGCTGTTCCAAACATTAGCAATGAGAGTGTCTCACTGAAAGATGCAATTACCCGCCTGCATTTGTCAAATGTTAAGGCAATACATGACTCAAACAGTCAATTAGGTGTGCTGTGATTGCAAGAGTCACCACTGTGCTCGAACAAAACTCTGGACAATGTTACTGGACAAGTTAGTGGACATTGAGTGAATGTATTTTTGATTATAAAAGTCAAACTATCAAGGTGTTTTAAATATTCCCCAAAACTGTGCTGTTTATGTAAATGAAATTGTTATGTTTTTAATGATTTCCAAACTTCTTCCAGTAATCACAGTAAATATGCAGCAGCAAGTGAACAACTTTTGTTTTGGAAACACATTTAAAAATGAAGGCAACATGTTGGAAGGTCAATGTGCAATGCTTTTTGAATAATCCAGTAATTACATTTATGAATATTTAATAGTAATGTCTTGCATGTAAACACATTGTTCAGTCTCTGTGCTTGTACAACAATTGTAAGAGAAAATATGAGTCCTGTTCTTAATGTTCTGCCACCAGATTGTTACAGGTAAAAAGAACTTCGGTGTTTGTGGATGCAAAAATAAGTACGAGAATATAACTGATGTGGGAAGAATGTTTGTTAAAGAAATCCACAAAGCCATGCTTTCCATTTTGGGCCATATGAAAATATGAGTGCGATAGTGAAAGTGTAAAAGCTTCAAGGTCATAGCCGATATACCCCTCATGATTCACACATCTCTGGAGTCACACTTTGAAAAACTTGTGCTCTTCTGGGAAGGAGCAGTAATGGTATTTTTACCAAAAAAAGAGTGATGAGAAAAAAAAAAAAAAAAAAGGAACTTAACTTATCCTCATTTCATTGAACAGTAGCCACAGACCGGCTGCCATTGATTGGTGTGAACATAACCTGCTGAGCCGCAAGTGAAATATACAATATATCAGTTAGAGGAAATGTGTGAACACATGCCAGGTGTTGTACCGATACGTTTAAAATTTTAGAGAAATTCACCGCTTTACCCTCTTTAGTTTTGTTTTGGTTCTTTTATCAACATACACACTCTTATTTCAGACTCTCAAATAAGACCAGCTGTGGCAGCATCACATTGCATCGCCCACACAAACATTTCCACAGATTTGATATCCAGCAGAGAGGGGGAAAAAAAGCTCACAAAATCAGAGTTCAGGCACCGTTATTTCGCCATATTTTAGTTTTAGCACATGCTGTAGTACTTTGTTGGCCTTGTGGGCAGTTTCGATTAAAGGAATGGAAAGTTTTGTGGCTACGCTGGCACGGCGGCGCCAAGTCGTGAGCATCTGGCTGAGTAAGATATTGCTGCATCATTTTGTCACTAATATACGGCAGCCTCCTGACACCTAGATAAATACAGGCTGTCACTGATGCATCGTCCTCTGTCCTCCTACTTTTAGTCAAATAACCTTGATTGCAAATGCTCTCCACTTCAGCAACTTGTTTTCTCCTCTCAAAAGCACACGTGTGGAGGGCAAGAAGATGATAGAAACGCATTAGAGAATTGAGCAGGAGATGGAGGGCATCGTGCCCTCGTGACACAAAACATTTTTTGCTGGAATTTGATGCCATCTTGATGCTGCTTGAAAGAATCGTCAAACACTTCTTGACATAGGTGATCCTTAAAGTGCAATTCCAACAGCTCAAAGGAGTCGTTCCTCTGTCACCACACTGAAATGCACCCATCGTCTAGTTCCCTGTTAGATATGCGCACTTTGCAAATCTCTTTTTTTTCCTGTGCCGTTATTGCTCAGCACCGAAATGTAAGGCTCCTCCTTGCTGATCCTTCCAACATCTGGTGCTGTGAACCCCTCTCACTGGAACTGGCAGGTCCCATGGTGCTGAGAGATTTCATGCATGCTGCCACCCCTCACACCATCCCCACACTCCTTCTCCCTCCTGCCTGATCCCCCTCCACACCCCGCACACACACACACACATACACACACACACACACGCTTTCTTCGTCACACATTTCGCCCACAATGAAATCTTGCCAAGTCTTCAATTGTATTACTGGCAGAGCAGGATGGGACGACAACACCTTTGCATCAATGGCAGGATTAACCTTAATTCCCCACCCCACCCCCAGTTGGAGAGCTTGCTAAGAAGCCCAGATGTGATACCTGCTTGAGAAAAGTCCAATTTTATCCTCCCTTTGGATCTTGCCCGAC
The DNA here is from genome assembly GCA_900312935.1 of Carapus acus. NCBI lineage: Eukaryota > Metazoa > Chordata > Actinopteri > Ophidiiformes > Carapidae > Carapus > Carapus acus. Next base: position 4,674 of record OMPJ01010281.1, read on the forward strand.
TGATCCTGTGGTATGGATGGAGGGATGGAGGATCCCTTCTTCCTGTCATGTGGGACAAACAGAATTACACAAGCATAAAGAGAAACCTTTTCCCCGAAATCCAGCTTTGCACTCCACTACATGCCGATGCTCAGTATCTCTGCCTTGATGTGTTTGCGTGAATTTCGCAGTGGCCAGCATTCAGAGACTTCCAGCAGTGTCTGTGACGACGGATATCAGCTTTCCGATGAAGGGCCGCAAAGGCATGGTGGACTGGGCCCGGAACTCCGAAGATAAAGTGGTCATCCCAAAGGGCCTATTTGTTCCCCAGTCAGCAGGTATGTGACAGTGCCGCAAATCCATTTTACACTCCCTCTCTACCAACCCTCCTCACCTCTCACACAGCACACACACACACACGCACACACACAATGCAACATGTCACCCTGTTGCATTGTTTTATGCCAGCAAACTGATATGGTGATGTGGCATTCATTGGGATACAGAAATGAATGTCGCATGTACTATTTAGGAATTCCAAACAAGTGCCGTGGTTTGAGTCACGCAAATTTCACACCTTTGCCATAAACCTCTGGGTGAATGTTACACATCCGGTTTGGACAACACGCAAGCATAGATTCAATTCAATTCAATTCAATTTTATTTGCCAGGCACCAAATCATAATCATTTGAGGTTGTAGATCCAGACATTAAACTGGATTGTTTGTGTCTTTATGTATGTGTGCTTCATGTTTTTCTGTGTGTGTACTTTAAGAGTGTTTGCGTGCGTGTCTTTATGTATGTGTACTTTGTGTACTTTGTGTACTGTGTGTGTGTGTGTGCGTGTGTGTACAGTCATAAACTTTTCCCCTCACTCTGCATTTTCAGTTTGCTCTCAGACTGAGCTGCCCAGGACTGTACGCCATAAACCAGAGCCAAACAATTTGGTTAATTGATGTAATCAGTCTTCTCTGGAATATATCAAATATAATGCAAGCAGGGATGGATTTTGAAACTATGCCACGTACCCGACCACTCTAATCTGGGTGGCAGGAGGGGCTGATTCCAAAGATGACCTTAGCGTTTCTAGCAAGCGTATGAGCAGCACAATGTTCTATGCATGCGGGTTGGTGGGGGCGGAGGGGGCTTTGCTCAACATTTTAAGTTCCCTTAAGGTTTTGTGTATATATCAATATAAAGTTCTCTGCACATTTGTTGACTCCGGTGATACTCAGTGGGCATAATGACGAGTGTATTACAGCATGTTTTCCGATTCTCTCTCTTAACTGTGACTCCTCTTTTCAGATATAGAGGGATCATCTGCCTTCATTCTGGGAACTGTCCTGTACAAGACACTGGGACTCATGCTTCCCTCACCAAAGTAAGCACAACATGTCCAGACACACACACACACACACACACACACACACACACACACTCCCCTTTGTTGGTAAAATGAAAAAGTAGACCAAATTTTGTGTTGGATGTCACACAAGTGTTCATTTATTTAGAATCGCAGATCACACACGCGCACACAGTGGACGGCATGTGTTCCACTGCCAGTGGGCGTCATTTTCCTGGGTTTGTGGCAAGGCAAGGCAAATGTAGCCACATTTAGGTAATTTATTCTTTTAACGATGTACATTTTAATCATTTCTTGAGGTTCAGGTAGTCGCCCAATTGCTCTTTTTCGAACTGAAGTGCCTGCTTTCACTCCTATAGTGCAACGTGGTCCCCAACCACATGTCAACCACAGTACATTATTTTTATTCTGATGTGGAAACACCGTGGCTGAATTCAGGCCGAACATCTGACTCACTGTTCCCTGCTCAAAAATGTCCTCACCAGTTACAGCCACATATTTGCGGCAGGAATATGTATAATGCTGAGGGGGAGGATGAGCATTCGCCCATTGTGTGTCGCACTGTGTGTAGTCCCAGTCCCTCCACATTGTAACTATACAGCATAAAAGCCCTCGGTTCGTGGGCAATCGGGGCCTCTCCCGCTCCAGCCTCCCTCGGGGTGAGTCTATTTCCTTACATGGTGAAGTGAATCGGCCAACAGGAAATCGTGCGCCAAAGTGAGTATAATAGAATGGCGCAGTGCCTCCACATAATCTTCTTGAGAGATTAGCGGCACACAAGGGGTGTTCCTTGCTCCTCACACATCCAACTGCTGCTCCAAGTCCTCCGCGACTCAGCCCGGGATGAGGGTGAATACGGAATGGAAAGATGGATGGAGGATGCAGTTAATCAAGACTGACATGAGTGCTCAGGGAAAGGGAGGGAATGCCCCACGCGTGCCTTTTTTCTCTGCGTCATCGTCTGAGGATGGCGCTGTCCCGAGCCCACAGTCTGACTGCGGTGCGGCAGACGACTGAGCAGAAGTGACGCTCGCATAATTTAACACTGACATTTGTGACTCTGAGGAGTACGGCCAGACGCAGTCCCCCACCAAGCACATCCATGGACGGGACAAGTCTGAATAGTGATTTACAGATAGCAAAGACGGGGGCGGGATTACACCAAACTACAAAAACAAAAGGAAGGGAAACTAGTTGATCGTATTGTTAGATGCCACAAAAGGAAACAGTCTCTGTCTCTCCTTTAAAGCTGACTGTCTCTGCATTTTTGCAGCAATTAAAGACCACTGTCTGTCCGTACCTCGCAGTGACACAGTAGTAACACATATATATTCAAAATTTAAAGGTCAGTGTGGCCCCTGAAACCAGGTGTTTGCCACGCCTGGTATAGACTGTAAAGTGGCTGACTGGATTACGATGTCCCATTTCTAGAATCAGATCTTTTGGTTTTTTTCTTGCCACTGCTATCTGCTCTATTTTCCCTTCACTTTCAATTGAATGTCTGGAGCAATGCTGCTGGACGTTTATCCTCTGTGTCCCCGTCTCATATTGCGTGGAAAATTGTTTCCACATCAAGGGGCAGGTTTAACACAGTCTTTAAAGTATCTGCTGTATATCATGGCTTCTGTCCGGGAGCTCAAGTAAAAACCAGCGCTGAACATTTCTACTATTGGGAAATATGTAACTCCCGTATAAGCGTTTGACTGCAACATGCAGATATTAAATTTTCCTTATTGCTATCTGTCTGGACCAGGAACCACACAGTTGTGAACTCGAAGGTCATCGCTGTGACGGTGAGACCAGAGCCCAAGGCCACTGAGTCCCGCATGGAGATCGAACTGGCTCATCTGGCAAATGTAAGTGCAGTGATTTCTCACTCAACTCGGTGTATTGACGCAAGCTGTTCTAATTCCCGTAAAATGAGTCCAAAAGATAACAGTTTCCTCTTTTTAATTGTGTGTAAAGGTTTTCTTCTTTTTTTTTTTTTTTTTTTTTTTGTCGGTTGAATGATATTTCCCATAATGACCGCAGCACATATCGTGTCCCATTAGTCAACGTACAATGGAGTTTTAATTGGCACGGTAATTAATTTGCCAGCACTTTGTGTCAAGAGAGTGAACTACAGGATGCATCACGGTCAGATAATTACTAGAACGGCCCTGTTTATGATCTGGGCCTTTTTATTCATCTTAGAGACAAAGGACGCGGCGAGTCAGTGTCTCTCTGTGTGTGTGCGCGCGCGCGCATGTGTGATGTGTGTGTAAATGATGATGAGACATTTTCCAAAGGATTTTGTGTAGAAAGGGACAAAGATTGAGTTGATTTATAATGGCGATCATAATGACAGTGATGATGCCAGCGATCAGAGGTCTTCATAATTAAGATGCTGTCCTTTTTTTTTGTCTTGCAGGGTACATTGAACCCTTACTGTGCACTGTGGGACAACAGCATCATGTAAGTGGGTCTGCACCTTAAATGTCACTTTAATTGTTTTTGTGGGCATTCTTGACCTTGGCATTTCATAATTTCAAGATGACATCAGCTGCATGTTACGCTGTTTATGTAAGGTGATATTCTTTTATATATTTCAACATTACATCGTCCCACACAGGATGATGGACATTCAGTAGGAACCATGTGATACGATGGGGATGGCCAGTTGTTGTCAAAGTTTTGAAATGTCAGATGGACACTTGCACTTATTTGCTTTTGGAGGTCAAACCCAGAGGAGTCAAGCCGCTCTGAGAGCTCCGCTTGTCATTGGTCGGTTACTTGGGTGACACATATATGTCAGCGCCTCATGATTGAAACAGAAGGGCAAGAGTGGCAAGTGTGTGTATTTGACAGTGCGTGGGAGCTGCATGCCAAGGCTTGACACACATGCACACACATACACAAGCACACACATTTTTGCATTTTTGAGAGTATTTGGAATTTTTGCTGACTGGGGACTAAAGACTTTAGTGTTGCTGCCTCACTTATGTGAGCAGCTCTGTCTCCACTGAGCCTTCTGATGACAAACTGCATATCCCATGATGTATTAGGCCACCTACTAGCACAACCACTGTTTGTGGTGTTGTCGATAGTACTGATGCGAGTGCAGTTTATTCTACTTTTCATGGACCCTTGTGTATGCACCATATGCATACATCTGCAGCACATGCATGTATCTTAATGCTATTTATGGGGACAAAGGAACTTTAAGGCATTTCAAGTGAAATCTGGTCAAAGTAGGAGAATGCTCCCACCTTAATTGCAGTGGTTTGTGGTGTCATTACCGGATAGCAAGACAAATTAACTTTTTCATTGGCCTGTAATGGTACAATCTTTGCATTAAAAGGTTTCAGTACTGTAAAGGTTTCAGTACAGTATTTCAAATGGTGAATGATTTTAAGGATTTGTGCATGTTTCTTTGATTCCTGCGCACTGGAGACAGAGTGAGAAGGCTATGAGGATGGTCCTGGAGACAAAATACTGGACTTATTTTTGTACTCATGTGCAACGTAGATCCAGCTGGTGGGCCCCGATTTTAATGCAGATACATCACTGCAGCAATTCAACATTCATTTTTTTTTGTTTTGTTTCCCTGTGAATGCGTGTAAATTGTGCTTGTGCTGTCCTCTATGTAGTGTTTTAGGGCGACAGTGCTATTTTTGAACAGCGAGGCTACAACTGGGACAAGTGTGCTAAAGTCCCTTACTCTGACTTTCACAATGCCGTTGCTTTCATCGTCAACATTTCTTCCCGTACCCCGTCCTCCGGCAGTGAGTCGTTTTTAACTGCGGCGGCACACGAACACGTTTCTTTGGCGCGATCATTGTGCACCATCTCAAACAGTTGGCCTGTGCTGTTACACAATAGCAGTCAGTCACAGGACCCATTGATGAGGTACACACCATCTGTCAGCCGTGATGGTCAGATCCAAATCTGGACGCTCTGTGAAGCAATTGCACGATTGCAATTTTCACAATTAGGAGAGCGATGCGCTGCGTGTCGCTGTTTGTGCTGGGTGGGTTTGGTTCTGCATGTCCAGTTTTAGTTACAACCAGTCTTATGCTGCTAGACTCACACAATCACTGACTTGTGGGGATAATTGGCACCATTAAGCAAGTGAGAGTGGGTGAGTGGTGAATAGTGAGTTTATGAGGGGCAAATATTGTGAGACACTGACTTTGTTCGGCTTCTGGTGTGTGTCTGTGAGGAAGGAAAGACACAAGCTTTCAATCATGTGGCGAAGAGACAGCCAGCGACACTTGAGCGGAAAAAGCAACATAGTGCCGCCATCGTTTTTTGTTCACAATTCTGGAAGTTATTTCAAGTTCTGAGCAATGTGCAATCCGTAGTCGCTTTTAAATCCAGCAAGCTCCAAATAGCATGTGTTGCCTTTGAGACGATGCCTGTGTGACAGAAGAGAGAAACATGTCCCTCTGCATATCTTTGTCCACTCTCCATGCTTAGGAAAACACAATGTAGCCACAGGCAGCACGAGAGGGGGCAGTTTAATGTCACGGTCAGGATAGATTTGGAGGGAGTGTCACACTGTATAGTTAAATGGCCGTATTAATTCAACATAGTAAAGATAACAAAATGTACCATGAAATAATGAACGACAGGGAGAAGTACAGACAGTAATTACCACTAAAGACCACAGATGGAAACAAAGATGGGCGTGGAATGAGGGGTGCATTGAACCCATCTTGCCAAACTTCGGCTGCGGTTCAGACATTTTCATGCTGTGATGTTGTTGAATCAGGTAAAACAGCTTCGATAATGATGAGGCTACAACCTTGACCACGAAACCAAAGATGGGAAACTCCCTAAGTACACAAAACCCACTCAGGTCAGGTGATGTGTTGAGTATTCAGCCAAACATCAGACTCTCAAATGTCCGCAGAGAGATGTAGTACCTTGAATCCAAAAAAAAAAAAAAGATTCTAGATGATGGCGCCTGCAGATGCAGTGGCCACTCTTTCGCCCGATAATGTGGTACTTACATGTTTGTTTACCCTGTCATTTGTCGCGTATAAGTTCGTGTTTGTCGCGTGTATCTGCCTCAAGGCAAACATACAGCCGTGAGAGACTGCTTGACATTGGCAGAACCGGATTTACGGATTAAAATATGGCATTTGTTGAGGAGCTACCTCACCTGTAACCTCCATCCTTGCACCACATCCACGAAGGATGTGCCGCAAGCGGTACAAAAGGAGGTGGAAGTGGTGGGTATTGAAGGGGCTAGCTAGCGGCTAGACCAAACGAGCCGGCCAGATCGTCCATCCCACTCGCCAACGTATGCTCATTAAACAATAAACTGGACCACATACAACTCCCGAGATTGACACTGCAGACCGGGAGGGAGTGTTGTGTTTCCATTTTCACGGAATGGTGACTTAACGACGGAATCCCGGACTCTGCCATTCAGCTTGACCCACTAACATGTTATCGAGCGGACAGGACTCTTACTGAGGAAGGGAACACCTCCTGTGGCGGTGGACTCTGTGTTTATATCAAAGATGCCTGGTGTCAGGACACTGTAGTGGTACGAAAACACTGCTCAGCTCGGGTGAGGTTCATGTTCATGTTCATCAAGTGTCAACCTTTCCAACTGCCGAGGGAGTTCACAGCCACTCTGCTAGCCGCTGTTTACATCCCCCCAAACTCTAACAAGAAGGACAGAGACGGGACACTGTGGAAACTGAACAACGCCATTAGTGAGCAACAAACAGCCCATCCAGATGGGTTCCGCATCATGGCTGCGGATTTCAATCATGCAAACGTCAAGTCAGTGTTTCCACAGCTACACCAGCACATTGACTTTCCGACTTAAGGCAACAACATACTAAACCTGCTTTATACCATCCAGCAAAGAGAATAGAAGGCTTCACCCCTCATCCACCCAACAGGGTGCTTCTGACCACACCACAGTTGTGCTAATGCCGGCATACAGACCAAGTGCCAAAGTCATCAGACCGGTTCAGAAGCAAGACAGGGTGTGGCCAGAGGATGCCTCCTCTGCTTTCAGGATTGCTTTGACACCACAGACTGGGACATGTTCAAGCAGACAGCCACCTATGACCATCACACCAACATGGTGAGAAATGCATCAGTGATGTCATGTGGACCAAGACCATTGCAGTGCGGGCCAATCAGAAAATGTGGCTGACAGGGGAAGTCCACAGGTTACCGAGGGCCCGGAACGCTGCATTTAGAGCAGGTGACACCAGGAGCCTGTGGCACGGGATTCAGACCATCACTGACTACAAACCCCAACCACAGACCTGTGACAGTGACATCACTCTGCTGAACGGGCTGAGAGACTTCTTCGGCCGCTTTGAGGCCCACAGCAGCACTCCTGCACAGAAGTCTCCACCCTCTCCAGATGACCAGGTGCTGACTCTGTCTCCAGCCAGCGTGAGACGATCCCTCTCCAGGATCAATGCTCGCAAACCTGCAGGCCCAGACAACCTACCTGGTCGTGTGCTGAAGGACTGTGCTGCGGAACTCAGTGGTATCCTCACAGACATGTTCAACATCTCACTGAGCCAAGCTACTGTCCCCACATGCTTCAAAGACACCACCATCATCCTGCCCCAATGACTACTGTCCCGTTGCACTGACCCCTATCATTATGAAGTTTTTTGAACGGTTAGTCATGCAGCGCATCAAATCCACCCTCCCTCCTGCCCTGGACCCCTACCTGTTTGCATATCGGGCCAACATGTCCACTGATGGTGCAATTTCGACAGCCCTCCACTCAGCTCTCACACATCTAGACACCAAAAGCTCATACATGAGGATGCTGTTTGAGGATTTTAGCTCAGCATTCAACACCATCATCCCTCATTAGCTGATACAGAAACTGGACCAGCTTGGATTTAACACCTCACTGTGTAGTTGGCTGTTGGACCTCCCGATCGGGAGACCACAGGGAGGCTGGGTCGGCGGCAACACATCCAGCACCATCACTCTGAACACAGGGAGTCCCCATGGATGTGTGCTCAGCCCACTGCACTTCACCCAACTAACCCACAACTGCACACCAAAGCACAGCACCAATGTCCTTGTCAAGTTTGAGGATTACACAACTGTGATGAGTCTCATCCACAGTAATCCAGCTACAGGGACGAGGTGAGAAAACTTACCACATGGTGCAGAGACAACAATCTCACTCTCAATATGGAGAAAGAGATTGTTGTCGATTTCCGGAGAGTGCGCACCCAGCACCCAGCACCCTTCACTGAATGTGACTGTGCAGCATGGAGAGAGTGAGCAGCACCAAAGTCCTTGATGTGCAATTCATTGAGGACCTCTCCTGGAAAGCCAACACCGAATCATCGGCCAAGAAAGCTCACCAACCCCTCCACTTCCTCCGCATACTGAGCAGAGCCAAAGCCCCCCAGCCCCATCATACGCTGCTTTTACTGGGGCACGATCGAGAACATCCCACATCCACACATCCCATACACAGCTTCTTCAGTCTACTGCCTTCGAGGAGAAGACTTTGGAGCCTCTGAGCGAGGACTTGCAGGCTACGAGATAGATTTATCCAACAGGCTGGTAGGAAGCTGAGCTCTCTCCCAGCCCCCCACCCTCAGCACCCCCTTACTCCACTCTCCTCCGACACTGGTCAAATATGTCCTCCCACCCCCATACACACTCAGCCACCTACCTTACCTTACTGAGCCACCTACACACACACTCAGCTACCTACCTCACATGAGTGAGCCACCTTTTGCACTGCCATTGTACTTAGCACTGCCATTGGATTTTCACTCTCAATATGTATATATTTTGTATTTCCCTGTACATTGCTCCTCACATTTCATGTTCTTTTTCACAACTTCAGCCCTCTGACAACAAAGTTGACTTTGACTTGACTTTTGATATCTTTCTTTCGGACAAAATAGTACATCCAAGGACAAAATAGTACACCTTCTGCAGGTGTACCTTCTGCACCATATTTTTTTCTAAGTCACGTCAGAGGGAAAGTAATATCATTGCAACTGTCAAGATAGATATCAAATATCCCTCTCCCTCTGAATAACAATGATTCGACATTTCCATACCTCTGCTGTGACAGTTGTTGTAGTGAGTGTAATCGATTATATGACTTTTATAACGAATATATTATCCGGGAAGCAGAATGGGAGCAGAAAACCAGGCATCACTTGTTGCAACACTTTTCACAGGTGTCCTGTGACCTGGAGGTGTCGATGACTTTTTAGGATTTTTTTTCTAATTTCTGTTTTGTATGTCATAGCGCTGTAGGGTTTGCTGTGTGATTAGCAAAATGTCAGCTGTGAGCTGGCAGTGGGAACAGATTGTAAATTCTAGATTGGAGAATGTGGAGAGAAAAAGCGAACCTCGAGAAAGTTCACTGCATAATGATTTCCCTGTCATATTTGACAAAGAATTTTTTTGCTTTGACTGCCTTAACGCAGTTACAAGTCTGACATGTTACGTGTTGGACCTACCTTGGCTCCTCATATACTTACATTGTCTTTGAGAATTGAAAACAATGCGTCAATGAAACAATGAACACATGGCCACCTAACAGTTGTTCAACGTTGTCAAGAAACAGAACTATGGAATGAGCAGTACCAAAATCCAGCATCCTGTATCAGCACTCCTCTCTGATTCAATCCAATTTGATGATAAATTCAATCAATTATTTTGACCCGAGAGGAGTTGATTAGATTCTAAACCAAATCCGGATTGTGAAAATAAAGCCTCTCACGTTGTATAACAAGATCAAGTTTTTGCCAGAAGTTCCCATCAAATTCACAGCACAAGTCGTAATGAAATAGCCTCAAACTAGAAAACAAAAGGTTTAAGTGACCACAAGTTTTCAGATTTTGTAAGGTCGTCTATCATGTTGGGGAAAAGAAGCCTAACAAATGTCTAAAGAATGCAAGGTCATGATATATCCCACATCTTACCCAACAAAAAATATAAACAAAAAAACAGGATTTAAGAATAAAGGATTAATGTGTATATACAGACACTGCAGACACTGTGTACATATGATACAGCACAGTTATCACGCTAAAAATTATGTGACATGTCTCGGATCATTAAATTGATTGTCTGATTTTTACTGTCGCAGGTTCAGCTTGAACGAACCAAAATGTTAACACAGTGCTAGTAGGACATAAAAGACATTGACGTTATTATAATTGCAAAGGCAATAACCTTTAATAAACTCCCCAAACAGCACACCACCTGCGACTGAATGGCTAGAATTTCTGCTTTGACTGCATTTTTCTCCGCGATGTAACTATGTTAAGAAGGACAATTTATGTCGATGTCAGGTAATTTTGTGAGGGATTCAACATAAATAGTTCTATAACATAGCCCCATAACGTACTTGTATGATGTATAATGTTGCACAGAAAGATGTGTGGGTTTTAGCGTTAGTGGGAGTCAGTGCACAATGAACAACGATGAGTATCATCAGTCACGGCGGAGTTATCTTTGTGTGAGTTTATAACTTATAAACATTCTAATTTACGAGGTTAGAAATATCACTCACATCACTGAAATGTGGCTGATCTATCTATCTATCTATCTATCTATCTATCTATCTATCTATCTATCTATCTATCTATCTATCTATCTATCTATCTATCTATCTGTCTGTCTGTCTGTCTGTCTGTCTGTCATAAAGGGGAGTTTTTCCTTGGCACTGTTGGAAAGTGCTTGTTAATGGAGCATAGGTTGGGTCTTTGTATGAAAATCTTATAGAGCAGGCCTTGGGCCAACCCGCGGTTCCTGAGCCGCATGCGGCTCTTTGCCTGGTTTCATGCGGCTCTTTTACGTTCATATCAACATTTGTGTTTGTGTTTTTTTGGTAATGTTTGCTTCGCCAGAGTTCAATATTGAATTTTCGTCAAACGCGCATGCGCATGAAGTGAAATTCCGCAAAGCAAGAGGGGCAAACCCATTCGAGTGAACAATTTATGTCAATTTCGCTCTCAAAATGGCAGGGAAAAAAAATGCACAGCTATAGGAAAATATGAAGATGAACACAGGAAGTTTTTAACAGAGTGGGAAAGTTTATATTTTTTTGTTGAACGTAATGGCAAGACATTCTGCCTGATATGTAAGACGTTATTAGCGCATTTCAAAGCCTCAAATCTGCAGCGCCTCTTCAGCTCACTCCAGGCTAACATCGATAAGGAATTTCCAAGAGGGACTGAAAGTTGGACACTTTAAAAAGTCAGGCAGAAAGCAGGTGCAGTTTTCCCAAAAAATTACGAAGCACTCAGAGACTGTCACGCTTGAAAAACGCTATTGTAAATTAATTTTGTTTTTGTTTGTGGACTTTGTTGAACTGACAGTTTGTGTTGGTGAGACAGTGCACACAATGTTCATTGTTGAAAATGACTGGCGTGTGGTCTTAGTGCTGTAGGAGTCAATTTCTGTGTGACATAATAATGTCACACAATAAATTTGGCTGAGCAGAGGTGTGTGTGTAATAGGAAGGGATGGGGTGATGTTCATGTGTGCCCATGTGTATGATGTGTATAATGTGTATGATGTGTAACACAGTAAAAAATGTGGCTCTTAGTCTCTGACTGGTCGGCCACCCCTATTATAGAGTTTGAATGTTTAAATGTTGAGGAGCTCTACCTGCTCCATCCTGGAAAGCGCCCTAAGATAACTTCTGTTTTGAGTTGGCGCAATACAAATAAAAATGAACTGACTTGAACTGAATTGTGGCAAACCGGCGTGGAGATTTACCTCCTCAGGACAAAAAGGGCGCCTTTTATCCGATTTGCACCCTGAGAGGCATAAATATTGTGCATGCCCAAAACAGAATGGACGTCGCATTCACCTAAGTATGATTTGTTCGTAGGCAAAAAGAATGCTGAGCTGGACACCAAGACACCAGGAGAGGTTTTATGGGACAGAGACATTGGTGCTCTGCCAGCAGCAGCATTGCTCTTTTCACTACTTCACCGGAGTGTCTGGGTCAGAAATATAGAGGGGATATGTTGATGAAAAGCTATCACCCTCCATCGGTTAGATTAAAGAGCCCGGCCGTTTGCTAGTGCTGCATCCATGCATAGGGGATGAGTTTGAATTCATATGGTCGCTGTCTAGCCTGCACCCTGACACTTTGAAGGATTCTCTACCGTAAACAACCCCCCTCACCACTGCTTTGCCCTCTCCCACAGGCCAATGTGCTGTCTTATTATGTGAACAATCTCTAAATACCGACAAAAATCTTTATTCCTTGAGTGACCCCATTTGTCAAATGCATATCTGGCATCAGCTGCTTTCCAACTTTTCTGTGTTGCCGATTGCTCTGGTGCCACTTCCAGACACTTTGCGGTGGCCTTCGCATAAAAAGAGTGCAGCTGCATGAGCGCTAACAATGTGGGCGATGTTTACGGAAATTGTAACCTTTGCTCCGACAAAGACTGATGGACTGATGAGGACGCTAACCATATATTAGTTGACAGCAGGCGCGACGGGATTGCTCGCTTTACGTGTGTGTTGTTGCTCGCTCTCGTTGAGGTGTGTACACATCTGTATCTTAGTCGGTGTTGATGAAAGTACTGTAAGATACATGTCTGTCTTTCTGTCCGTCCACTCCTCTATCTATCTATCTATCTATCTATCTATCTATCTATCTATCTATCTATCTATCTATCTATCTATCTATCTATCTATCTATATATATATATATATATATATATATATATATATCAGTCTTCGGATTAGTTTACAGTAAACAGACATGAGGACCACAGAGGGGAAAGATTGGAAGCAAAATACAACTTTTACTAACCCCATAATACAGACACTTTGTTTGCACCTGCAGAGCTCTGAGTTGGCATCAGTCACACTGGGCTTTGCATGCACATCCAAGTGATGAATTCTCTTAACTTTCCTGCTGTTTCTTTTGTTATTGTTGTTATGTCCTCCGGGCAACTAAGCGGCTTTAACCACCGCCAGTTTACAACTCTGCATTGTTTTCATTATTCCACTTTTCACGCCGATATTGACACACCCAAAACCCAACACTTACCCTGTTTGGTCCTCAGACTCCCTTCACGGTATGTTAGTCCTCCCATGATTTCAGAGATTTGCCCGAGGACGATGGCTTGAGGCATTCTTACGGTCCTTTTGGCTATTTTGATACGGCCATGTCCCTCTGCTGGTTTAATGTTAAAGCACATCACCATGCCATTATCAGGAGCTGTAAAAGGATTTTACTTTGTGGGGCGTGCAACTGTTGATTTCAAAGTCCAACTCGTCTGTGCAAACACAAGAATAAAAAGAGACTCGCTGCTGGAATCATGAATTGATGGGATAATAGGAGTGAATAATAGGGTCGTTTGGAAAATGTCAGTGGACGTGGGGACACATCTTCACCGAGTCCACCTGTCGGAGTTCAGGAAAAAGAAAAGAGAAAAAAAGAAAATCAACTGCCCACTCCACAGCAGGGGTGACGGGCAGAATTGATGTCACTTTAGGAGTCATCATTGACGTCAACAACACTCACGACTTCAAGGCTATTGTCAGTTCTGGCCATCAGGTTTAGACCTGAGAATGTCAATACATCATAGTCTGTCTGGGAAAAAGTGAACAACAGGCATGATTGATGGCACAGCCTCTCCGTGACTTACACCCACCCAGTCCACACGCTGGTTCACTTTTTGAAGCAATAATGTCATGCCGACGCATTAGAATGTGGCTGATATAGAAGAGGATAAAGGCGTTTGCCCTCATCAATTTCTCAAAGGAAAGAGATTGAAGTGAGCTGAGGGGTGGTAGCTTTCAAAGCAGACGTCCAAATGAGGAGAACGTGGACACTAATCTGGTTTTTCTGTGTGGTTGAGCGGTTAGGGGAATATCACAATGTGCAGCTGGTCTGGATCCATCAGCGAGAGTCTCTTTCTTCATATGTGCCCAGTTTCCAGCTGCTTGTTAAGGCAACAGCTTGCTACTATCATAACCTGCAGGGAACATTTCTATTTACCATTTTCTTCTTTTTTTTCCTTCTTCTTCTTACATCATTGTACATCAGAAATGTATGCTAACTGTGGATTAACCAAACCAACTCCAAGCTAAAACAAAGGATGCTCATTGAATATTGCATATCTGAATTTCAATACCGAGATCCACAAAGCAGCCAGGTAGTTTCACGTCTGAGTCTCGTAAGGCCGTTTTAAATACAGTCAGTTGTCAGTTGTTTGCAAGAAAAGTCACTCAAACAACCAATTAGGACGAAAAGAGATGAGAGGGGGCAGTGAAGCATCATTCATTTGTTGCTTTACTGTGTGCAAAGACAGGCCGCTGATGAGTCCTTGTGGGAAATTTCCAGTGGTTCTAAAGTCCCTTCCCGGAATAATAAATATTGCTGCAGTATTGATTAAAAGACAAAGCGGGATTGCCTCGCACAGCAGAAGCCACTTGGCAGAGCTGCCCAACAGTGTGCGTGTGTGAGTGCGCGAGTGCGCGCGCGTGTGTGTGTGCTTATACCGACTGCGGCTGCTTGTGTTGTTGTAGTTGCACCTTTATCACGGGGAGAGCAGAATGCTGCAAGTGACAAATGGCAACAACAGGTGTGTGGATGAGGACGTGTGAGACGAATTTTAATGTCAACGATGTGTGTGTGCGTGCGTGTGCGTGGGCGCACGCCGGTTTGTGTGTGTGTGTGTGATAAATACCGCGCTGCTTGCCAATCATGCTACGTTGCTGCAAATGAAAAGTTCTACATTGAAAGCTTAATCCGTCACGGGGTCCTCTCATAGATGAGAGATGGACAGAGGCGAGTGACAAATGGAATTGGCGAACTCCTTTAATTTCACCTGCTAGTGTGTGTGATGGAGGTGGATGGGGGTACGGGGAAGAGTGTAAAGACTGAGGGGGGTTTGTTGGGTGCGGGTGGTTGGTTGAATCCATTCCCGCTGCTTCCGCGGGGTGGAATTACTTCTGCAGTGATATTTGTAAAGCGCTTTACCACCGGTCAGCAACGCCGTTTGCGTGACAAAATGTCCACAGTCTGCCCTAAAGCATTGTTTTTTCCACGCCGCGCCGTTCAACGGCAATTCAAATAAACGCACATGCACTAGATAGCATCAAATGATTTTTCCTCTGTATCAGCCTCCCCCTCTCACTCCAGCACAGAGGAGCAGAGTATCAATCTGATGCTGTCCATCGTTTCCAGGGTGAAAATCCCCTTAAGGAAGCACCCTAAAGCTGCTAATTAAACGTCGGAAGGCGAAAAAAGAGAGAGTAAGATTCTGAGAGAGTAAACAGATAAACAAACGATAGCGAAAGGGGGAGGAGGGGGGAGAAAAGACACGGAAAAGGTAGATAATAGCCGCTTTGGGAACAGCATCTAAACGGGGAGAGCATCACGCTGAGAGAAATACAGGTAAATATGAGCGCGCTTTTATCAATACGCGAGTCCGTGGAAAGATGTTGGCTTGGACATCATTTGTTGCTGTTTTATCTGCGTGGAGAGCGAATCAATCAGCACCGCTCGGCTTGGACAGCTCCGCGCGTCCTCCCCCTCCTCCGCGTCTCCGTGTCTCGATGTTGCTCGGGCAGAAACGCTGCTCACAGCCTTGCCAGCCCCCGTCGATGTTTCCGCTCGCTGCTTTTTCCTCTTCTCCTTTTTTAACACGAGGATCCATAAAGGTTTCTGGAGTTCGCCCGTCCAAACAAATGATTAGACATATCAGACCCAAGAGCGATGTCGATAAGTCCCGCGGAAAGTCGTGTCACCGTTGCTGGAATCAAACCTCTAATTGCCTGTGCCTTCTTCTTTTTGCAGGAACGATTCTTGGGGAGCTTGGTCCACGAAAGGATGTAAAACGTTGCTCACAGATGCATCCCATACTAAATGCTTATGTGATCGTGTATCTACCTTCGCCATTTTGGCTCGGCAACCAAGAGAAATAGTAAGTGGGCAATTGATTTGTTCGATGCTACGGAGCCAATGTGACGAGCGCTGTGCTACGTCCGTGCACCTCCGCACGCCAATCGGATCTATGTAGATAATCACACGAAATCGTTAAGGTGTTGCGAGGCGGCGACGTGTTATTACTAGTTTGAGATAACTGTGCATGTGTGTGCGCGCGCGCTCGTGCACATAAGAGGGTGTGTGCATGCTGATGCATGTGTGTTTACTGTGTCCTCATTAATCAGACGCGAAAGGTGACGGTGAGGGATTTAATATTCATCAACATCTAACATTACGTGACAAATCCCGTCTGGTTAAACTACGGTGGTCGGTAAAGTAGCAACTTGAGAGGCTGAGGATGTTTAAGTAGTTAACACAGTGCATACTTAACTGTGGCCTTGCTGCCTCAGCAGTCACTGAGACAGAAGGAGACACTTTTTCCACATTGAAGACTTAATTATCTACCACATAAAGCCAAAGTAGTTTGGTCTAAGCTTTTTTTTTTTGACATTTCATACTTCTTTGAATGAATGTTCAAGACTATTCCATGGGGGACGTGGTTCTTCATTGGCAGGCCGCAGCCATCATGTTTTATAATGTTTTTTAACTCTCACCGGCATGGGAGATGAAGTCAAAACAGCGTTCATCAGAGCGTGGGGGACATGTTTCCTCTGTCGTCTGCAGAGGTTGTTTTGACTTAGCTTTTATCTAGCCAACCTTCAAGTACGCGCATGCACCTCAAACCACAGCGCATATTAAGGAATCCACTGTGGAGTAATTCAGATTGGTCTGCACGCTTGTTTGGGTTTTTATATGAGCTGTTTTTCCCCCACAAGGACGACAATAAACATTTGCAGTCCAGCATGGGGCAAACCCAGCCTTCCCCACTAACCGATTTTGTCCTACTCTCCGTCCCCCACAGACCATGGTGTACTCAGGGGTCCCATCTGTGACACTGATAGTTGGCTGTGGTCTGTCTTGCCTCGCCCTGATCACGTTGGCGGTCATCTACGCCGTCCTGTGGAGGTAAATGCTAACGTGAACTTACCTCGGCCATGTTGTTCGGTGCTGCTATCGATTTATCTTGTGTACCTTTCACTCACTCTTTCATCTTGGACAGGAAATACGTAGCCCCTGTCATATCCAAAATGCACGTTTAAAATTGTAGATTGTTATTGACAAGGCTCTCGTTTTTATCATTTGTAGATATATTCGATCCGAGAGGTCAATCATTCTCCTCAACTTCTGCTTATCTATCATCTGCTCAAATATATTGATCCTTGTTGGACAAACACAGACCCACAATGTGGTAAGTGTCATTTATGTCTATTTATTCTGGATTCCAGAGGGTTTGCATTGGGTTTGGTCAATCCCACTCATCGTTTATGGTGTGTGAGAGAAGTGTAATACTGTTAAGTTACAACCCTTTCAGTATTTGAGAGGGACTGATGTGCATTTTACACCCAAAACTTGATTTCCTCATGTTGGATCTGTCATCGGAACAGGATGAGCATCTTGATCGCAGCATTTTTCTAAACATAATTGCTTGTTTTCCTTTTGAGGACTTTGCAAACAAGGCTCACATTTCTCATCCATCCAAACTAAGACAAAATGTGTGCATTGTGTTGGCTGTGGGCATCTGGGCTCTCATGCAGTTGGCCCTTTGTTGTTCTTTTGGTACCTGCTCACTAATTATATTGCATTGCAATTCGACGCAAGAAGCCATATTGCAAAAGGAAAGTAGAACTTGGGCCACTGTGTCATGAAATATGGATGCCAAAGTTGTTCAATCAGTTTATATGAGCAAGGGTCACTGTTAAGCTCTAGCTTGAGAGATTCTTTAACATGGCATAGCATTGTAAACTTAAAGTAAAGGTGTCAGGCACACGAGAAGTCATGGCACCATTCATTCATGGACTGATGGAGTTACATCCTTACAATATCCTTATGGAATAACAACATCATTAAAGTTAAATCTTGGCTTGGGCGATAAAAGATTCAACGGAGCCATTTCGATTTTCCTTTGCTTTGCAGCAGACCGAAAATGATGTGAATCTATTTTGTTGTGATGTCTTTGAGAAATTCGAGGGTCAAACCGTTTGCAATAAACAGATTTCATTTCTATTTTTCCTGCAGTGCAACCAGCCAGTAAACAAGTGGCTAATGTAAAAGATTTTTTGGCATACTGGATTTGGATTTACAAGCTGCCCACACAGGTGTCTTTGTTAGTTGGCAGCTCCGCAGAGGGACGTTAGCCAATTGTTGGTACACACACACAGACAACAGCGCACACACTTAATCTCTGAATTGGCGTGACGGTATTACCTTTTGTGAAAGAACTAACACATTCCATCTCCCACTTCTCATTTTTTATTGTGACTTCCATTTCTAAAAAAATGCAGTTCTGTTTAGTTTTCAAGCTTAGTGGCAAACTGGCGCCGATGAGACATGCAAACAGCACAATTTACAGTTCAGCAGTGCAGGCTTTTGAATGCCAAGAATCGCCTAAAACAGTAATGAAAAACATATTCACGAGGGTGTATCATCATTAGAGGTGCATTTATCTGCACTGTAGAGACCATAAAATTCAATTAGCACAAATGGTATTTCCAACAATTACAACCAAGTTATGAGTCTAATGAAGACAGAGATGTCCCTCTGAGGTCTATTACAGTTGGACTTTTTCAAATTCTGTCTGATGCAGAAGGTATTGTAATCAGTCGAGGGTATCAGGAAAGTTGTGCTCTTCTAATATCCAACTTTGTCAGTTACATGACCCAGACACTCACATAATGACATCTGATTGGCTGCGACCCCGGCCGATGTGGCAACACTGTCCGAACAGTGTCGGCCAGAGTTCCCAGAGGACGAAGCCCGAGAGTCTTTTAGGAGCTGAGCCGACCTGAAGTCTTGTCTGATTTAATCAGGTCTCCAGCCTTGATTATGAGTGCAGTCGCTTAACATTGGAATCATGCGTCCTCATACAATATCTGTCGCTGACATCTGCAAAAGAACTTAGGGTCCTTATTTTTTTCCCTGAAATGTCGTCGCAACATCCCTCCAAGAAGCGAGATCTGTACTTCTTAGCCTGAGTGACTCAAATGACGGCCCTAAATCAAAGCCACATTGATTAGTTTGTCAAATGCCCAGCATCCATTTTAATTGTTTTGTGTCACAGATCAGTTGGAAATACCTCATATTGATCAACAGGGACAAACATTTGGAAACATATCTTAACGATCAGGGACTCCAGGAACAACCAATTGATTAAAATCAAAGCAGACGACAGAATGCCGTGATTTGATTTCCGTTGTACTCATAAACTCATTAGTACGTTTTCCTTTCATACTTGTTTGTTCTTGTTGTTGTTAACATTTCTGTGCATTGATGTCGATCTGCACAGACCATAATGACCCATTGTAGAGCACATTGTAGAGCAGCCAATCGACGCTGCATTTTTCTACACGTCCCCCCACTGTGCAGTGGCTGAAGCCTTCTGGGACAGGGAGTTATTATTATTCGTTTTCTTTTGTTCTGGCATTAAATAGCGTATTCATTATTTAGCAATATTTCCATTATCTCACCAGCCATTCTGCAGAAGAGTCAGAGAGCTTGAGCCACAGACAGCGGGACCCACATGGCCCCCCCGTGAGGGCTTAATTACATCGCTGCATCGCTGTGCCCGCATTGTTTTCCCTCTCCAGTATATCTCATAAGGAGAACATATAATTGGCTTCACTGTTTTTGGATTCCAAGTCGCTCCCCATCCAATGGAATCGATGTCTTTGTTGTGGAGGTGTCCTCGGGGAACAGGAAGACAAGAAGTCATCTTTGCATGTGCGTTCCCTTTGTCCTCCGTCTTTGTTCCCCTTGGTCTATGGCGAGAGGACAAATAAGAGAAGGGAGGCACGCTCGGGGGCCGCTCACCCCGGGAAGAGCAGCTCAAAGGAGTGGGCGGCCTTGTAGTTAGAGATTGTATTCATGTACAAATCTAATTGGTGCAAAGCAGTGCAATGAAGGTCAGCCTGGCTTCGTCCCACCCGACACATCACAGGTCACCAGATATTGGCCAGTTCCTCCGCAACACTGAAAATGAGCTCTTCACATGTCATAAAGTCACATCTGCTGTTGTTTTTGCTTAGGATGGCAGCATTGTTGGCAGACACAATACCTTCTCGAGACACATTCTGACACTCGCCTGTGCCCAGACTCTCAACGAGCCTTTTGTTTAAAAGCCTTTATGTGACAAGATGGCAAAGAGAGGTTATCAAAGCCAACGCTCGGCATGAAAATTTCATAACCGCACAATTATGAAAGAGATCCTTTTCTCTTTGGCGATAGCAAGTTTTTGGCCTTTCTATGTGAGCTAATATGTCATAAAGTTGCCATAAGTATGCTATGCGCAGTTGGAGCTGAATAGTTTGTAGCAGAAAAACTGAGGTGCAATATACCGCTCAGCTGCTGAGTTTGAGCCAGCATGTCTCCGCAGACAAGACACTCCGTGCTCCTTGTCCTGGTGAAGTCATTTTTATGTATCCCTTCTTTTCATACACTTCATCAGACACGCAGGGGGTCACATAGAAAGTCTGAAACACAGGAAAGCAACAACAGTCCAAATATCGGAGCAGTTGTGTATTTTTAGAACATAAGGTTCGACCTTCTATACAGCGACATGTAGGAAAGTAGGTTTGGATTTATCCATCAGCCTCAGTCAAAGGTTAAGGTGAAGTGATTGAGGAGTTACTTAAAAAATGAGAAATAAAAAACACCTTTAGCATGATGTTAATTTCTGCACACCTGCAGCTGTTGATTGCGTGATTAAAAAGTATAATATGATTTGTGAGGACGTTGAAACACAATATGTCTGCCTTAAGCAGAGTGCAGCTGTGTGACGCTGTGTGTCGCATATGTAAAACCCAAATGTACCCAAATGTGGGCTTGTGATTTTTTTTTTTTTTATGTATGGTAGCCAAAATAATGTGTTATGTTTAGCATTCCTGCAAGATTCAGTGTTTGATTGTTGCCAGCTTGCTGGTGTTGAAGAGTTCTCAAAGACACTGGAATTTTATGGTACTCCCCTCACACACTGAGACACCTCCCCTCATCCTGAGCCCCCATTAACACAATTATCCCATTAGCCCACACGCACATACATACATACCTCCGCTTCTAATCGCAGATTCATAGTTTTAAGCTGCAAGTATTAAATGTGAATGAGCTCTCTCACCGCCTGAATGTCCAACAGCAAACAAATCTGTGTTTCACTCATTGGTGAATGTACCCTAGTTGAAGAGCAAAGTACCCTCTCTGTCCTGAAGGTATGATGCGTTCAAATTCATCCACTGAGTTTGGTAATATTATGGAATATTAGCAAAACACAAACATATCCCGACAATAAGAATCTTGGTTGCCTGTGACAATGATGTGACAAACTCAGTCGCGAAATATTATTGATCCCATAACTGAAATCCCTTCAGCAAATCTCCCTACTGCTTCCCTCCACTCTCTGGAGCCATGATGAAGCTTTTAATATTGGATTTTATCTTTTTCACATCTGAGCTGTGGGATAAAGATTTTCTATCTTGTCGGCGCTAAAGGCATACCTCTATGCCTTTTGCGCCGTTCTAACCACGCACTACCTTATCCATGTTGTCTGTCTCCATCAGCTCCACTATGTTTTAATGTGGTCCCTTGCTCGGTTCGTCTGTTGCCATGGTTACTGACACAGTGTGCTCAACATCTCTCAGCATTTGCCTTTGTAAAGGGCATTTTGAACTAGAGGTTCCAACCTGATTGTTTGTACAACTGCCCACATGCAACCCATGCGATAACAATGTTTTTTTTTATTTTATTTTTTATTGATGTTGACTTTGAAATACAGCCCGTATGCTTGGCATTTCTGAGAAATAATCAAGGCGACATTCCGCAGCCTATGCAGGTATATGAGCTGCATGGGATTCTCACGTGTCTGATCCCAGCTTGCAGCGGCTCAGATGGTTTACTTGCTTGTGTACAATATCTGCCGGCATCAAAGGAAGAAATAATTGAGGGAGGTCTTGTATAGCAGGACCAAGTGAAATGGTACAGACAGATGTGGAGTGTGTGCTCTGGTGAATGCAGCAGAAATGGGCGACACAACAACACAGTTCAACACAGAGTGAGCAACAGAAAAGTGGAATTCCAAGTGAGCTAATGTCCACAGGAATAGGCACAATCAAGGACAACAGTGCATTATGAACGGTCGTCTGAGATGTTTTGCAAAACTGATGCTTCACAGTGGAGCGTAACTGTCAGAGCTGCAGGTTCATGTTGAGCATTTTCCAGGTTTGGTTACGGATTAAAGAAAAGAACATGGACCTCAGATTAATTACTGTTCAGGTGATACAGCTCGGGATTTTACTTGACTGATTCTCGTCAGATATTTCACCCCTTTGCACCTCTGAAATACATTCACTCTTGGTTCATGCAAGGGTTACAGGAGTCTCTTTCGTCCCACGGGTGTAGGTGCAAAGTGCTCTCCATACTTGCTAAAACTGATACACACATATGAGTGACTGAGAGGTTTCAGAGCTGCGCTTTGAAAGTAGAGATTGCAATATCCTTAGCTTTGTTGCACTGATTACATAAATTTCAAGATTTGAGTCACTATTCAGATTTTCACACAGATTTGTGAGGAGATTGTGAATGTCTATGTTCCAATTGTATCAGGCATTTTCAAATTGTGCAAAATGTACAGCATATGTAACTGTTATCTACAAATATTAAGGATGAGACACTAAAAATGTTCCTGAGCTACCTCAATTTTTAATACTGCCATTTTGTTGAATTTCAAAAGTAGATCAAGAAAAGATATCGTAT
Organism: Carapus acus; assembly: GCA_900312935.1. Taxonomy (NCBI): domain Eukaryota; kingdom Metazoa; phylum Chordata; class Actinopteri; order Ophidiiformes; family Carapidae; genus Carapus; species Carapus acus. The sequence goes on from OMPJ01010281.1 coordinate 27,794, forward strand.
GTATCTGCCTCTGTTTTATCGCCACTCACTCTATATGAGTGCACATAAGTGTTGGACATAAAAAGCATGGTACTAATAATTACAAACATTGAGGCACTGCTGTTTTCGAGGCGTCGGGAAATACACAAACGTGAAGATAAAATTATCCGCATCTCTGTGTGGATTTTGTTTGGAAATATTTGTTATCTGCCTCCACGTCCCTGTTATCAATATCTTCCCATGGCAGTGGATGAATAGAATTTCCTAGCACTCATCTTGAGGTAGCATAGATGATTGTTTCCTATAAACTCAATGACCGCTGAGGGGGCAGACGGGCGGTGGCACCATGGTCGTTATGCTGTCCCCGGGAGATTTGGCGGTGTACCACAGCACAGCGGGGACGTCGTAGGATGAGCTGACTTGGTTCAGTCTTTCTCTTTTTGCACAAATTATCTCCAATACTGTAAATAATCTGCTCCTCCTAACGTCTTAATCTTCACTTACTCATGAACGCCAACACTTGGGGGCTCGGTTGTTAAGGGTTCTTCTTTATTTGTAATCCTCTTAGAAATAATTAAATTTTAAGACAGTTCTTCAAAACCAAAGACGGATAGGATATTGAAGCTGAAAAGCTCAACCAACCTGAGCCGGAGCCCAGTAATCTCGACATGCATGTACACGCAGCGTCATTCTGGCCTTGTGGTTTGTCCCCTTCCTTTTAAAGGGTCACTGTTGACCTTGGCACATGTAGCTCCTGGCGGACGCCTTGCATACTAATGAAGCTTAATGCAGAGGAATGCTAACGCACGCCCGCCGGTATGCATTAGGCAGCCAAACTCAACAGGCTGAAGGAGCATTTCGGAACGCTGCGGTTTGAGTAGCAACGTGCGATCGTAAGCACAGAGGATGTTTCTCTAGGTTTACACAGCGGACACATACAAGACAACAGCTGACAGAGATAAGAGCGGGAGTGATGTGTGGCTGCGGGGGAGATTCAGCAGCTGAAACTTTGATGGAGTTTGCACTTGTTTTTCTCGCCAACCGTCAGCTACGTCAAGCGATATGACCACTTGGAACAGCTGTACGCAGTCTAAGCCAGGTTTCTCCCCAAATGGGACATGTTGCCCTGGTGCTGTGGCCCTTTGCACAGTTTTAGACTGGAGATGCTCTCAAATCTCACTGTTTGAGTGTGGAGCTCTCAGTGTTCATTGGTACCGAGGTGGAGTAATTCAAAACCAGACAGTCACACATATTGGTGTGAAAATGGAAAAATAGGCCACAGTGTGGAAACCCCCCCAATTATATTTGGAAATGCAGATGATACTTCTTTTAATGGCACCATTGGTTTTCACACCTCCATACTGTATTTCGTTCTCATAATTGTCAAGACAAATGTGTGCCCATACACATTCGGTGAAGCTCTGACAGAAACTGCGTTAGCACAGCCACTGGACTGAAATCCGATTTTTGGCGTCCATTATTTCTTTTGTGTCAGTTGAAGTCACTCGACTGTATTCTTTACCCTCGCAAACCTGTGACAACTACTGGTTGAGCTTGAGGGCCACAAGTTACATTTCTGTGCAGGTATTCATCGTCCATCCAATGGACTGCCTCATTTAAGTGTGAGGTGAACACATATTTTCATGTTCTTTTCTTCATCACTCTGTAGGGAGTCTGCATCATGACAACGGCCTTTCTGCACTTCTTCTTCTTGGCATCGTTCTGCTGGGTCCTCACCGAGGCCTGGCAGTCGTACATGGCAGTGACAGGGAAGGTTCGGACACGACTCATCCGCAAAAGGTTCCTCTGTCTGGGTTGGGGTAAGCAGCACACTTAAGTTATGGTCCTCATTGGTTATTTTCTTCCTTTTAGGGTTAGAGCGAATGAATCTTGCTCTCAAACATCAAATTTCACCCTTTTCATCCTTTCTGTCTTGGTGCAATTCACCGTCAGTAAGATGCGCTAACCTTACCTGTAATGGACAGAGAGAGGAGAGAACTGTTCAGACAGCACAACGTCTAATTTATCTAAAAAGTCTTTAGAAATGAGTTTCATATAACGGTGGTACAGGGAAATAATGTAATTTATTCATACTCTCTTGTATTCTCTTCTATACATGTGGTCGTGTGGGTCTCAGATAATTAATTCCATTTTGGCATCCTGCTGTGTTTGCGGCTCTTAGATACAACATAATGAAAGGTTCAAATAATCCTATTACAACTCCCGTAAAGAGAACTCTTTTTGTTATGAACATGTTTGATAGCCAAAATGTCAACAAATTAGGGTCTGTTTTTCATGTGATGAATGTCAGTTTGAATTTCAGTCAAAAGGCTTCCTTAGACACTACAGAAGTCTCTCCTCTAAAAATCAATTTGATTATGAAAGAGCCCACGTTCGTGCTTCCTGTTACCTAGCAACAAACAAGTCTCTCTTAGTCATTACAGTGGCATCGCTGGCTGCAGAAACAAAGACTGTTCGGCAGTGATATACATGAAAATGTAATATGGATTTGAAAGAACGAAACAGCCAAGTTGATGATCAGTGAGAAATTCAGTGATATGTGATTTCATTGCAAAAGCTCCACATGTTATGATGCTATATCATGATATGATATGATATGATATGATATGATATGATATGATATGATATGATATGATATATTATTTTGCGCCATGTTTTGCTGTGTTATATTTTATCCAGAATCAATATAACAACTCGTCTTCAGTCCTCTGTGAAGCACAGTCTGTGCTCGAATACCTGAAATCCTTCTTTTTACCGTTAGACCCACAACACAGGGTACCTGTTGTCTTAATCCATCCCCTTCTGAAGTGCAGCCTCGCTGCCTGCATGCTGATTTATGACGCACTTGCACACGTGCTGTTGCCTTTATCCCCTCAGCACTGCAGTGGGGCTTTGGATGACCACAGGGCCTTTCGCCTTGTGCCTCCCAGAAACTGATTACATCAATAGCATAGCTGCCTGTGTAGCCCGGAGGAAAGGCGTTAAAATTCCGAGCACATGGCCGTAAGGGCAGAATCCATTACTGCAATTCATAACGAGGCACTATACAGCAAATATCCTTTCATATATGAGGTGGGAAAGGTGCCGGAATGCCTGCACTTATACAGCATGGGGTGTTTGAGTTAGCAGATTTTTTCCCCTAGTCAGTGACCCGCACACTATTTGTCAAAGCGTGTCTTCTCTCTCGCCTTTCGCCACTTTATATACAATATGTTGATTGAAGCTAATGCACTAAGTCATGTGGTGGAGCTGTGTCAAAGGCGTTGCTGTCTCATCAGCATCACATCCTCCTCTCGTCATGCCGTGGTGACCTCACGTCGTCCTGTATCAAATGCTTCAGGACTGCTTGATAACACTGGTCAACATGAAGCTTGAAATTCCCACGGTTTGGACAACAAACCATGTCACTGACTGCAACCTCTGTGCTCTCTATGTGACTCGGATGAGCAGAAAGAACAGAAAGAACAGAACCATCCTCATGTATCCTGATCTTGAATCAGCACGTCGTCTTGTTGCCCACTATGATGAAATTGCAGGACATGTCTTTTGAGAACTTTCTGACATGAATGACGAAGATTCCTCCATTTGATTAATATGTTCCATTAGTTAATGATTTCTTTCTCCTACAACCTTTTTTGGATGAGAAATATTAACAAAAATCAATTGTTGATATCACAAGAATGTAATCAATTTTGTCAGAAGATTAGATTTTTCTAAATTAGATTAGCATAAAAACCTGACCAGATTGAAAAAAATAGATGTCATTTTTGGATTCAGCACTGCAAAATGGTCCTAATTCACTTGAAAAAACTTTGACAATTTCCTATTTAGATTTTTTTTGTTACGTAGTGTAAATGTTTCTTGTTTTTCTTTCTTTTTTTATCTTTTACAGGCCTGCCAGCTTTAGTAGTCGCTGTCTCTATGGGGTTCACCAAAACAAAGGGATATGGGACCCCGCTTTAGTAAGTTTCCCCATCTGTTGATGTGTAATTTCCAGCCATTACATGATGTACCTCCAATCTGACCACGAATTTGGTAATCATGATCAAAATCTCCTGTAGCGAAATTCCTATCCTAAATAGTGTCATAAACAAAGACCCGTGAACCCAATCAAATTTCAAAGTAGCATATCAGGAACCCAATTTCATGCGCGCTGTATCCCTGCTGGATAGCAAATGCATAAACACTGTTTAAAATCTCTTTAACATTTTATTACCCCGTGAAACTTTGGAAACCGAGGTGCAGCATATGGCATGAGGCCCCTGACAACTGAGGGAAACACAGTTGTGTAGCAGTTTGCCGCATTAACTCGATTCAACACGTTTAATGTTGCGATGGGAGTTGAATAGTTCCCCTGTTCCTTCCTGCAGTTGCTGGCTATCGTTGGAAGGTGGGCTCCTGTACGCCTTCGTTGGACCTGCAGCAGCTGTTGTCCTGGTATGTCTCTTTCATCGTTGCGCTTGTTTTTCCCCCATGTTGCCTAGAGTATAGCGCACAGAATCACATCGCTGGAAACACAGAAATATTTATTTGTTGTTTGTTTTGTGTTCTGTTATGATGTTGTGTTTTATGTTTGTGCCAACCCACACTTTGTCAGGATAATGACGTCCCATCTTGTGTAGTCACTCGATGAATCAAATTCCATTGTCATTACCTGCATAATGGCCATGCTGTGCACTGATCTCTGCAGGAGGGTGATTATACCATTAAGGCTGCAGTGTCCTCTGACTCCTGATTGGAAATAACTCAATAATAATGACAATGTGCAGGAGGACCGTTGGGGCTCAGGGGTGGGGTGGGTTGAATGAGTCCCAGTTATATAGTTTGCATTCATAGGCTGGCTCATGAAAGCCACATCAGTATGTGATCCGTTAAATTACACCGTGTTCATCAACCTTTTTATATTCTGGATAATGTATGGCCAAATGCATAATGAAAATAATAGCGGAAAGCAGTGAAAAGGTTTAAGACAGGAGGTAATGCAGGTTTGACCGTCTCTACGGCAAAGCCCCTGAAGTAATTCAGTCACGTTGCCTCTCTAGATGCATATTGTGCCAAGATTATTAAGCATTAATGGATTCGATTTGTTCAAAATGTAATACCCTGCAATATTTTTAATCATTCCTGCATTTATGTTGTCGTTGTTCGAGAATTGCATGAAGCCTCCACGCAAATGGCTCACTTTGAAAGGAGGACAGACAGGAAAATGATATTTCATCATCAATTCTGTTTTATGTTTGGGGAGTCTGAACTCCCCGCATTATGAAAGCAGTGGCTACTGGAAAAACTTGACCATATTTCACTACCTATGAGATGGATTTCATTTAGTTAAAGCCTCAGATGAGAACTGGAAGAAATGGTACAAAACACAAGCATTGCTCTGCTCTGCTATCATTACTTTACTGATAAAGTGCATAAACTCGTTAATGAAATGCTAGATTAACTTAATGTGTTCCTTTTAATACTTTATGAACTCTTCCTCAGCACAGGAAATCTACCAAAGGCCCATTTTTTTATTATTTTATTTTACTTTTACCCCGGCCCTTCTCCCCCAGTTTTCTATCACTAGAGGCGCAGCTATAAATAGCAAAAGGTGCCTTTGAGAAGTGTTTCTTGACAGGCAGACCTTTCCCTCAGGCCATTGTGTGTGGTGGCAAGTCTGCTTGTGCCTCCTCCACTGGCCGAAGAGATGAGCGAAAGATAACATGCTGGAGGTCAAACCGAAAAATTGAAGAAAAGAGGTCTGCAGGCTAATGCTGTCATTTATGCTGCACCTTGGTGTGGGCACAATCCAATCCTCTGTCTTGGAGGGGGAAAAATGGATGTTTCAATGATTAAGAAAAGCATTAAATGTTCCTGTTTTCTACTCACTCTTAGGTAAACATGGTCATCGGTATTCTTGTGTTTAACAAACTGGTGTCCAGAGATGGAATTCTGGACAAAAAGCTGAAGCACCGAGCAGGGTATGACAGCACGTCCTTGTTAGTACCACTGTTTTTCTTCCTTTTCTTCCCATGCTTGCAAAAATATACACGTCCTTTGATATTATTTCCATATGGAAATTTTAGTCTCACTTTCCCCCCTCCGTTTGAGAAGAAATTAGAGGTATAAACATAAAGAGGTCAGACCTCCCTGGAGAATGTGGATTCATATTTCTTTGGCAGAATCAGTCCAACATGAAAGTCCTTAAAAGCGCCTGAATATTGCTCGCTTCTGAGTAACACCGTCACGTGCATTACACATCGCAGCGGCGGATCGGTATTTGTTTGACATGTTGTTGTGTTCATGTTCCACAGACAGATGAGTGAGCCGCATACAGGATTAACGCTCAAGTGTGCCAAATGTGGCGTGGTATCAACAACTGCTTTATCAGCAACTACAGCCAGCAATGCAATGTAAGTGCCTCAAAATGTCTGGGAATCAATAGTGTGATGCTGCGAGTTTGTGCGCGCGTGCAGCGTCTCAGTATGACATGATGGACTCACTTGCACCAGATTTCTCAAATGTGACACGTGAATACTAGAGCTGTGTTGGAAATCTGACATAAAGAAGACCTGGTTTGCCAACGGGTTTGATTCCCCCCATGTCCCCTCCCCCGCTTCTCCTTCCTCCTTCCTCCC
>OMPJ01010282.1:5065-37380 GCA_900312935.1 Carapus acus
CTCACCCAATCCTGCCCCTTGTGGAGCTGAACAGGTTCTTCACCGTCTGTCAACCTGGAAGCGAGTCATCGACGACAATGCCGAGGAGGCTCAGGTACAAAGTCCTAAAATGGCACTGCATCATATCGCTCTGCAGCTCCGTCCATGAGACGCCAGAGAGGAACACAAACTGACTGCTGAGGGGAGGCAGAGGCCTCTTTATCCCTCTGTGTGTGGTGGGTAGAAGGTTTGAGCTGAAACACCAAAGAGACCAGCGAGGGATGATTTACAGGGCCCTGCCTCTCCCATGTGATGGTTGGGAGAGGGTGACCTCGGGATCAAGGCGAGAACAAGCGGACATGCCCAGAGCAGCCAGCTGGGACTGGGGAGGCCTATAAGTCTTCGAAAAGACTGGCTCCCTGCTGGCTTTGTTATGCTACAGTTGCACAGGTGTGTTAACAGAACCCAAATGCACACAGGAATCATGGGAGTAGTGTCAGAAAGTGTGCATTTGGGAATTTGGAGACAACATAGCCAAGGGGGAATACAACACAGGGGTATGAATGAAATACATACTGTAGATTAACCACACAATATCTGTGAGGTAAAGGTACAAAAAGAAAAGCCTTATACAGATAACCAGCTGCATAAAACAAAAGGCAAAGCCAACCTCTGAAAATGAAAAGTGAGGTGAAAAACAAGAGAAACGATTTGAACTCAAGGGGGAAGACAGGAGGTGCAGACAAATACCAGAAATAACGCAGAAGTGAAAGGGATATAAGGTGGCCATGAGGTAACAGGCAGTGCAGCACAGAAATGCGTGAAAAAAAAGTTCAGAAAACCTCTGTAAATAGAACTTGAGGCAAGAAAATAACCGGCAAGTTCCTCTGGTAAATAGGGTCGGCTCTAGCCAAAGAGAAGCCTGGACGTGACCTATCAAAAACATTTCTAAATCTGAGGCATGCGTACCAGTTCTCCTCTGAGCCAGTAAAGCGATCAGTCAGATCTGACTTCAAAAATGCCAGTAATTATACTGTTTAATATCTAAACAACTCTCAGCTGGACTTGTTGAACTACTTTCTAAATAATTCACATAATGTCCATTAACTAAGATGTACCAATGTATGTTTTGGTGTTAAATTCACTATGTAATACTTGCCACAGGTATACCCCATAAGGATTGTTTCATCTATTGTATAATTTGCACGTATTGACAAAAACTCAGTTATTAATGGTGAAAATGTCTGGGATTGAAATATTCATGCAGTGTTGTGTTACAATTTTCCAACATGACGCAACCTTACAAATATAAAAATGTTTTAGTTCATCAGTTTGTTTGTTTTTTACTTCACTGTTGCTGCAGATTTCTACCAACTGATAGAAGTTGGAGAGAAGAGTGCCGATAAACTGCTGCTAATCTGGTGTAGAATCCACGCTTAGGCCACCACAGCCACAGCTGCCAAAGCTTTGCTGAAGACAGCAGCAGAGGCTTTAGTTCAGCTAAACCTTGGCATACTGTATATTTACTAAGGATACTATCATATCGCCAAGAAACTCTCGCCTTCAGCACGGCTCCTGCTGTCCTCCATCAAAGGCAGGGTGATACGTGGAGCAGCGACGTGTGGTCGGGAAGGCAGGAGAGGCCTTGCCTCGGCTGTCATTGTGGAAAGAAAAAAAAATGTAAATGAAAAAAAAAAAAGACAATATTTATTCAGTGATTTACACCATTAAAATTATTTTAAACATTACCCTTTAACTGCTGCCAATCAGATGATGAGTAAGTTACACTGCAGAGTTCAAATGTTTGTAAATCAGACTATGATGAAGTCACAACCACACCAAAACGGTGTGGTACAGGTGAGCTGTACAATAACTAAACCTGGAATAACAAAATCAATCTGGTTGAAAATGTTCACACCTGGCATTCTTTGGTTGTACCGCTAGCAACCTGAGGACCGGTTCACCAGAAACATTTGGTCTGACGAGAATCCATTCCAGAGGAAACCTCCACCCCACCAGCCCAGAGTGTCCCTTACTGCTGCTTTGATATTTGCATGGTAGAAAGTGGGAACAGGTCCTATTTACTGGTGTGCGCAATTGCATGTATGTGCATTGCTCTAATGCTAAAGCAAAAATTTACACAAGATTGTACTGCACATATCATACACGGTTCTGTGGGTGCTACTGATGGCACATTTACTGCTTGCTGGTATGTTAGAGGTCAACCAGATATCTTTCTTGATGAGAGAGAGAGTCCATGGATATGCAGCATATTGCTGACCTGTACAATTAATCAAACAAATGTAATTTGTATTGAACTCTAATTTTTCTCGTTCAGTCATTGGTTTTGTTAGATAGGTGGTAGTTAGTGACTGACCACGATTGCTGTAGACATTGGAGGAAAAGGCTGATTTTGTTTCATTATCAGACAGCATTTCTGCCCTTGTCAGTCAGGGTCATGATAAAGAACGTGGGAAGGGGGGGCAGAGATAGAGACACAGAAAGCAGGCTAAGCAGAAACAGACTGTCAGTTTGCATAATTAAGTGTCAGGTTTAGCACCATCCTTGCTGAATTAAACAGTGCAGCAACAGGTAAACAGTTGTGGGCGTGGAGGAGGTGGAGGAGGGGGTGGGGGTGTTGTCCTCCACAGCATAGATCAGCAGTCTGGCAAACACAGGAAAACTGCCCTTCACATGCTGGAGAGCTAATGAGGTTCATGAGGTGGTTTTCGTTGTTGCACTGCTGACAAAGCATCAGTGAGTCAGCAAACCAAGTTTACAGCTCACAAAGGTTAAAAAAAAGAAAGAAAAAAAACCCCACACCATCTTCAGGTGACCCAGAGTTGTAGTTCCTAAGTCTGTACTTTGTGAAAAAGCAATCTCTTTACCAGGAAAGCTTTTTTTCCCCTCCTTGTTTGCTCTTCAATGTCTTTGAAAGGAGTGGAGTGGCAGACAAAGTCATTTTTTCAGGAGAATTCCATGAACATTTTTACACTGCTGATTATTCCCTCATCTTTCAACTCCTTGCATACAAACAATAACATGTATTAAGTAGTTAGCACATAATTCCCGTGATGATTTCAGAAACAGTATGAGTACATAGATTTATTAGCCGTGTTTGTGTAGTAGCACAAAAAGAGGTTATTAAAGGGAAGACAAACAACACATCAGTAAAATGCTCAGTAAAACACCTTACGCGATAAATAATACTTTTTGCCACTGGTTTCTTGAGCGGCAGTGTTAGATTACTTCCCACAGAGTGAAACTCGATAAATGTGTCTCCTGTGTTGCAGAGGAGCCGTGTTTACCCATACATATCTCGATGATGAGTTCAGAAACTAGAGTCTTTGTGTGTTTCTGAGACAAGAAATCGGCAGCCCGAATGCAGACCCAAGGTTCAGCTCAGATGGGGAAATCAGCTCTATCTCAAATAGGGAAATAGTTAGGAGATCTAAGATAGCACAGGTCGTGTCAATAAAAAGTTATTTCACATTCAAGTTAGTTAAACTTCCCGATGTGGACAAATGTCAGTTTGGACCTGGAAACTGCATCTGAAACAGGTTTTGTCAGGTAGATAAATATGTTTTCATTTGTCATGCCCTGTTCTGCTAAGGAAGGCAAACTATCCTCTATCTATCTGCTCAGGTCTGTGCCAATAAAGACAGAAATTTGATATCAAAGATAACTGAAACCATATTACCCAGGAGTCATGCTGAGCCCTGTCAGAGAGGAGACAGAGTGAGTGATTGCTCGCAGTTATGCACACGCTGATATATCCCATTAGGCTTTGGTGTAGGTGTGAGCCCAAAGCTTTTGCCGCTGAGGCTCACCAGCGCTTATTGCCTGACATGATTTTTTTTCCTCAAGCGTGAAATGTCAGGAGGTAGGATTGATGCCTCAACGTATTATTGCTTCTGCATTTTGGAATGAAAAATGTATTATTAACCTCAAAAACAGTATGTATTGCAAACCAAATGATTGATACCTCAAAGGACATTGTGGTAGTTAAGACCTCAACTGATGAGAATGAAAGAATACTAAAATAAAGTAAAGAATAACAAATACAAAGCAAGGGGTGGCGGGGCGAGGCGGGAGCAAGAGAGTTCTTATGATCTGGAGGAGACAGAGAGAGTCAATATTTTCAAAGCCCTTTACAACATTTGAACAGATTTAGTGCAGCACAAGCCATTTATTTTGGAGGGAATGAGGAACACACACCCACACATCCACATGCACAGAAACACACGTTCAGGCTCGGGAACAGATACACACAGACGGACATAACAGGCATTCAGACACATGATCTCCGACCTTTATGGCATCCAATCAAGATAAAGCGTGACTGATTCAAATGCGGTGTGTTGGCTGGTGCCTGTGTGGATCCCTGATGAGGCTGATAGATGGACTGAGGCTTCAGGGGCAAAATGCCTTATCTATTTTCTATGTGTTTTACTTTGATTTATGGGTGCATCTACTGTATTTATAATATTTCTAACTATTAAGTGACGTATACTCAAGCCAAACCTTGTAGTGAGAGGACAAAGACGCAATGTGTGTGTCACTGTGATTCTTTCAATGTAACTTTCAGCATGTCCAAGGGCAAACCTCGCCACTCCCCACATCCAGCACCTTGACAGTTGTTTGTGCAGTAACTGCCTGTTGCGATACTTGGAGGTTGTGGAAGTTCTCAGTTGTCTAGGTCACAGTATGGGAAGTGAAATTAAAGGTTTTGGTCCCCATCCAAGACGCTTCATCGGTTCCAGTAGACTGGCTTGGAATTCCAAATTCCTTGGAGCAAAGGGATGCAGGTAGGGACCGATAAAAGACTCATGGCTGGGTGTTAACAGAAAAAAGGCGGGACACCTGGAGTACCCATTCATACACATACATACAATCAAAATGTGCTCCGACTGCATGCAGATGTGTATTAATATACAGCAGTGCAGCAAGACCCAACAACAACAAATGTAGAACCTGCTTTGAGACGTCCTATATCCTCACCCATTTACACCTAACTGTTATGATTACATCTGTGGGTTCGAGTATTGAACATAATAGCATCAATCCAAACATAAAGCTCAATCTGCTTGAACCCTCCAATAACAAATCAACCTTCTTTGCTGCAGCCCTCTAAAATCACACCCTTTTTTCCTGAGTATCCTGCATTGGTGACACCATTGTTATTTTCCATGGTCTGTTTTATTTCTTTGGAATGGGTAAACTTGTGAATTCATACAGTTTGAACGCCTGAATAGTTTATTGTTGCTGATTTGAAAAAATACAAAAAAAAAAAAAAAATCGAACATGCGCTTTGGTATTGACACTGTTTCAGACACCGTTGGAGCCACATGCTGTCTACCAATGAAATGCAACAAAGCCAGATGGGAGGCGGAAAGAGGCCCCGGGGAGAGAAAGGCCTTATGTCTCAGTTTCACTCCAGCAAAGGAGCACGTGCGCTCTGCTTTGTTGCCATTGTTCACACACACAGCATACATCAGCTGACCAAAACACTACATCACATCCTGTCTCTAGACCTATTGATCCCGAGTTACAGGGCCTCATGGTATTTTAACGGATGAGGAGGTTTCCTTGGCAAGCGCTGGAGTGAGCGAGGTCCCTGTGGCAGATGCATCTTTCAAATGGCAGCGAGGGAAACAATGTATGCATGTGCAAATATGAACAAATTCTCACAGAGACAGCATATGTATACATATACACACAAATATTGAACATGCCATAAACATTTATTGTATGTTTGGACTCCATAGATGTTTTATTTAGTAGGTTTAGTGGTTATGAATTCATTGAAGATATACTGCAGAGAGACTACTGCAAGACAACACAAGGACAAGATAAGACGTTTATTAATTTCACATTCTGATTTTCTTACAACGTAGTGATTTGCTTTCAATCAAGTGTTTACATGTGGATATGTGTACAATTTGAATGATCCATTTAAGTATTGTATTATTAAAAGAAAATTAAGGAATCACACTTTATATCAGAGGGTTTTTTCTATCTGTCACTGTGATAAGAGACTTACATAAATGACAGATTTCCATCCATAGCAGCCTTCAAATACCTGTTTTCATTTGAAAATCCTGCTTCTTTCAATTTCCCTGTGATTCTATTGGGTCTGTGGCGTGACGCCCCATAGCTGCATTATTTGAAGTTGTCCCACTGGGTGGATGCAGGCAGTTTGAATACGTAAGCAGCTGGTTTAAACAGCGGTAAACAGCGGCAGGATAATGAGGGGCCTGATGGCAGGAAGTTCCTCTGAATGGGAGAGGCCGGGCCACTGGGCTGCTGCCTATTGTTGACCATCTGTAAGCGTGCCACAGACACATGCCTGCACGCACAGACACGCATACGCACACGCACACACACACACACACACACACACACACACACACACACACGTCATTCAATTTCCCCCCGCAAACAGGTGTGAAATAGTGTCAATAAGCCTTTTGGGGGGGGGTAAGTGATCGCTATTGCTCAGAGTGAACGATTTCAAAACATGTTTATGTGTTTAGTCCTCTACTCCTCCTTCTTTCTTTCTTTCTTTCTTTCTTTCTTTCTTTCTTTCTTTCTTTTTCTCTCGTTTTTTATTTCTTTCTTTCTGCCACCGAAGAACCCAACCACGGTGAGGTGATTTAACTTGTTTGACATGTGCAGTCTTTATCTACAATTTAGTACATTACTCCACACATGAAAGATGCAATTCCTCAAAACTATTTTTGTCTTGTAATTTGAATTCGGGATAAGGGGATAGTATTGGAGAAAGTGAAAATCGGTTTTGCACTAATTGTGCTCAGTTGGATAGCCTGCACCTCAGAGAGAAGAGTGGACACATGAATAGTTTTGTCTGGTTTTTGGCATTCATTTTTGTGTCCACGACTCTGTGTGACCCCACCCCTCTGTTCTTTCCACATGCTCTCCGCTCCCAAGGCTCAAGTGTACCTAAAGCACTGCCCAAAGTTCCCTGCAACTGGAGATGCACACTGACTTCACTCCCGCCTGTGTGGCTGCCTCCTCCCTTCATCATCTGCCATGCCGTAGCGCCCACAGGGTCCCATCTCCCTCTCTCTCTGTCTCACTCGCTGTCCATTGTTGCTGTAATTCAGTCTCTCCTATTGCATACCCAGCCATTCGAGGAGAGAAAAACTGTCTTTGAATCCCATCCCCCACGGTTTCCTCCTTTTCCTTACATACTGCATGTGTATACTTGTATTGTTTTTCTTGAGTTCTTCCCTCTCTCCACAGCAAGGCCTTTTGCTCGGTTGGGCACTGACTGTGTGTGTGTGTGTGTGTGTTTGTGTGCTTGCGTGTGTGTGTGTGTGTGCGCAGGCCTTTGAAAATTGTATGTGATGCTTGGCCAAACACTGTATAGAAAGATGACTGACAGCTGATTGGATTCTCCTGTTGTCATGACTGTGATATCCCGCTTCTAACTTGTATCTCAAAGCAGATTTGATGTGATTATTTTAACCAATCTAACACTATGTGTGGCATCCACCTTCATTCTCTCCTCCATTCAGTTTCAGTCATTATTTAAGTATCAGAAGCAAATCGAAAAGGAAAGGTAAAGTGAGGTAGGTAGGCAGGTAGGTAAGTGGATAATAGATAGATAGATAGATAGATAGATAGATAGATAGATAGATAGATAGATAGATAGATAGATAGATAGATAGATAGATAGATAGATAGATATCTGCGGCAAAACAAGCTGCTGAAAGTGCGTCTAAATGGAGTTCAAGGTGAGTCCCTGATGGTCCAACTTGGCACCGATCCGCAAGCCACTGTTAGTCTGTGGGTGAGGAGCCTCAGTAAGCAGAGCTATCGAAAGGAAGCTGCTACCACAACATTTTATCAATACTGTGCCACACGGGAGGATAGCAGCCATTCCCTAGTGCTAAGAAACTATGTCAATAAACAACGCAAACTGAGTGGAAATCTCTGTAGTGAGAAAGTATTTCACTGATATTTGCATATGTGTCACCAGCATTTATTTGTCATCTGCATATAAAAACATAGAAGCAGTAAGTGAATTTCTTTGCTCATCAGTATTTGTTTATTTGGTGTCCATCACACAGTTTTCTATGTACACATCATATGACAGTATGCCCGCCAGGGAAAAAAAAAACTTTATTCCATGAGAGTGCATATGGAGTCAGATCGCAAACCAATCGCAAACCAATGCTTAATATGCAGCTGTTAGATCTGTATCTAAACCAATATAGTGGTACATAAACCAGATCCATTTTCTAACAATTTAGCCATATTATGTGCAGTGAGCAATCCCATGGCTAACAGGTGAACATTAGACAGATGGATTTCTGCCTCACTGAGACATGACTTGGCTTTCTACCATGAAGTGGTCTTCCTCTGTTAAAGCAACACTATCAGGTACGCAACATGACTTTCACAGTGGATATACATGCACGTGTGCATGTAGGTGGCATTGTGGGTGGCAGGATTGTTTCACAAAGATGCGGCTCCACAAGAATGGGATTTGTGAGCAGTAAGAAAGAAAAAAATGTGGTATTTTCGTTGGCCCGTGTTTTGTTTTTGTTTTTTTTTAATCCATTTGAGCATGCTCTGGTATTTATTTATTTTGAACAACGTTGAGGCAAAGATCACTGCTCACTGATCTTGTCTGAGAAAACTCTCAAGTCTTTGCACTCAAGTCCACGTCAAGTCTCAAGTCTCTGCAAAGCAATATCAAGTGAAGTCTGAAGTCAATGACTGAAATGAATGTTCTCTCATCAGATGCTTTCCGTCCAGTCATGATCACACTGCATTGCTGTATGTCATTATGTAAAAGCATGCACTGCAGTAGAGAGCAATATCAAGTCTGCTTGCCTTTTTCCATTCACAATATAGGGCTTTTACTGCTGTGGTACTAAAGCTGCATTGCAGCAAGCCGTGTAATTAATTTCCGCTGAGGAAGAATGAAGTATTTTTGAACTGCATGTCATTGAATAAACACTGTAATATAATGTAAAGGACGTTGTGAAGGAAATTGCTCCAAAAAGGTATTATTTTTTAACAAAAAAAGGTTAACAATGGACATCTAAATGCGGAGATAAACCACTGCCAACCTTGAATTTTGTTGAGTGTATTGATCTCACAGAAGCCTCTTTTAAGATATGTAGGTTACCAGTGGTCCACCTAATCAGACTGTACTTAGTTCTGGCAGCTACGTATCCTACCAAACACACAAATGGACATAGACACCCGTGATAAATCACATAAACAGTAATGCCATATGGGGAACAATACACCTGCTTGTAGCCAAAATCCAAACAACTGTTTCTTTAAAGTAGTTTGCCCGCTTTACCTGAGCATTTGTGCTGAATTTCCCTTTGACCGCAAGAACTGACTGATCGATCCTTGTGAGTTTTGAGGTTCTTGATGAAACTGGACGTAGTTGAGCTGGCAGCATTTCTCCTGATGCCACACACCTTGCAAGTGGCAGTTTGTTAGCTGAGAGCACAAAGAATTTCTAACCAAACACAATGACACTTAGCACAGCTCCAGGTGAACTTACTGCTGCCATGTTCTGACATTTTTTTTTATTTCAAATCTCAGCCTCGAGTTGCCATCTCTGCTTTGAGAACATGGACCTATAATGGCGTTTATGGGATCCTAATTCAGTCTCAAATCAGAGTTTGGTGAAAGGCTCACTCGCTGTCCTCTCTTTTGCCTGCTCTACTGGAGTGGTTTCATAGAATGAACATTTGAACAACCTTTTATAGTAAGAATCTTCAGAAACGCACATTCAAACCAAACTCAAGTTCAATTATCCAGTCCTTATCTCGGCACTGTAATCCCACAGGAAGCCTCTTAATATGTTACTCAGTTTTTCCATTTCATCTCTCAAAGATTTCAGAAATAAAAATGAGCAGCAATTTCAACTGAATTTGACCCTGGTGACCCTCCTACTTAGCTGGAGCGATTGGTCTTGCATTCAAGACAGAGCTTATTAAAAACAACTCTTCATTACCATAAGACATAGCATAGCTCTTGGATGTCTAATCTTCTTTAAACTCCTGATGGGTATCTTTTTATGACCTGAACTTTGCCGCCGAGACTCGACAGCATGGCACATTTTCCTGTGTAAGAACAAAACAGTGATTTCTGTCCAAGATTGCCTCAAAACAAACTAGCATTTGTCCTCCTGAGTTTTGGAATGTTTGCCAGGGAAATGATTGTTGAACATGGTGACAGAAGAGAAAAAAAGAGGGTTTGTCAGAGTGCACAAAAACAGAAATGGCCCAGTGATGGAAGGTTGTGTGGCTAAAACGTGTTGATGTGGTGGAACAAAGCTGAGATCAAGACTGAATAAAAACGTTGACATAAGACAAATGCGCAATGCTCAGAGGCATGGAGGAACCTGAGCGGAAGCCAAGGTATAGCGAATTTGGCACGACAACGACAGATGCCGTGTGAATTCTAAATGATATGGATGGAATGTGATGGCAAGAGCTGCTGGCAAGACAGACTCCACTGGAGGCAGGAGACCACCAGGCAGATTGTGCGGATTATGCTGCCGTGTAGCAACGATAACAACAGAGGAGGAGGAGGTCTTGAACTGTGGGCATCTTTGCTGGATGAGCGCATTGAGCCATCACAGTCACATTAGCTGCTTCTTATTAACCACTTAACAGTTAAAGCTGCAGAGGAGGGTTTCATCTAGCAAAATTGAGTTATTATCAATTCCGCTAAAACCACGTTTTATTATTAAACTTTGTGTCAAAAATAACTGAAAGATTGCCCTGCAGCTAAAAGACACTGTTGGCAAGGTCAAAAAAAAACAAAAAAATTCCTCACCACAAAGTCAAGCAGTCAAACAATATTCAAAATACCACCTCTTTTTATAGAAGAGGCGTAATCTCTTCATCTGTGGCCATGAATCTTTTGTGGGATGAGCAAATCTACCCACGTTTGTCTGACCTGACACTGGCGGCAGCGCCTCCCTCTGAGAGTTAAACAAACGTCTTGTCTCGGTTTGTCTCCAAAAGATTTGCAGGCAGACGGCCTGCTTGCTTTGTCTCTGCAGACTCGGAGAACAGTTTGCTGGTAGATTAGGATTAGTGGCAAAGCATTCAAATATGCGCCTCATTATGAAATCCCACCGCAGTCTGTCAAAAGAAAGTTTGGCAATTCTCGGCCTCATGTACTCTGAGTATTGGTTGCAGTGTGTGTTTCCAAGGCTTTGGTGAATCTGGAAATGTAGCCGTAGCTTGAGACGTAGCTTTACTCTGAGCCATATATATGATAATTATATTAGAGTTTAATCATGCCTCTGTAACTCCACTCTCAACTGTCTGCGACAGAAAGCGGCAGATGCGCACCAAACAAAGACAACTCTCATCTCTGCTGTAGCTAAAGGAAATAGATGAGACACGCTGAGGCTGATTTTCAAATGCAAGCCACTCTATCAATTAATGTCCTTCTTTTTTTTTAACAATTTTGTTCTCTCGTGCATGAAGACTGTCCACGTCACGTTGGCCGCATCGCTTGAAATCCATTCCTCTCAGATACGCTCGTGTGGATTGGTGCCAAATCAAAAGTGTGCAATAGAAAGGCTTTAAAAGAGAATACAGGGTTTTTCCTGTTCCTCTCGTCCCAGCGTTAATGGCTGGAGCATTCCTATTACCTGCTCTGAGCCTTGAAGATGGGATTACTCTGGTGCAGGCCAGGAGCAGCTCTGCTGCGCTGCATGGTGATGAGTTCCCCCCACTGATGTTTTCCTCCTCTCATTCTTCTCGACTCTGGCAGCTCTGCCTTTCTCTCCCGCACATCCTCACCTATCGCGCAATTGCGTCCACAGTGTGTCTCTGGGTGTGTCTCCTCTGTTTCTGTCTGCCGTGCTCTTGCTGAATATATGTATGTGGCTTTTGTACGTCGTCTCCACGCATAAGTGCCTCTTTTCTGCCTTTGCGGCATCTGTGCTAAGAATTTTTTTCTCCGTCTTAAATTTTCTGTTGTGGATATGTGGTGATATGAATGTGAATATGAATATTGTCAGTTGCAAAGAAAGTTGAGGAGGGAAACGAATAGAGAGATATTCCTTGTGCATGTATGGAGGTTAGATTTTAAAGTCTCTCTGCTCGACTATCTATCTGTGATGTATCATTTGCCTTTGCCATTATTTTGAATATGTAATAGGACAATGTTGTTATCATTATCCTAGGTCATATCATTACAAATCATTAGGGTTTGAATACAGTCCTGAGATTCAAAGATTTCATGTGTTTTCAAGATTTCATAACTTTTTCAACAACTTGTTTTCATTTTAGGACACCAGAAACTGAGGCTGAACTTCAGCTGCACCCATGCAAAACAACTCTTAACTAGATCCGATGTTCTCAAATGTAAGAATGCAGATGGCTCAAGCTACATCGCTTGGGAATGGAAGTGTTGAAATGAGATCGCAACGAAAGATGCTGAAGCACAAGGAGACAAATGGTGTGTTGGTATACACAACGTAATCACAGCTGCAGCAGGCAGAGAGTGAAGCCCAGGTGTGGATATTTAGCCATCACTTATCGGATGCTGTGAAGCATCTGATAATTGACGCGGAATTGACACTAAACAGTATTTACTTCCTCATTTTCATTTCTACATTGCTCACATTTCAATCTCTGATGCATCCCTGTGTCAAATCTCTATTTCCCCATCACATTCTCTCTAACTCCTCTGTTCTTCTCCTCTGGGATCCGTGTTTGTCTTCTTATTCCCGCTACATCATCCATACTTCTCCATCTCTTGGTCTGTCTTCTTCTGCCCCTCAGGAGGATACTCCTGTCACTTCCTTGGCTCCCAGCGGTACTACTTTGAACAAATAACCCCCGAGAAAACAATGTGATGAGGAAAGAGTTAATAGCAATCCAACTGCGGGTGGTTGTAGAACACTGTGTCCATATCCCATATTAATATATAATATTGTACATCCTGCTGTGTATTTATATCCTGAAGACATTTCCAGGAGGCCAGACCGTGCCGGCAGCCAAACTGATGTTGCTCCATGGGTTCCCACAAAGCAAAATTAGCGTAGCACGTGTCTGGGCCGCATATTTTTGGCCTTCTGGCCAAATATATGTGGTGCCCCCTGTGCTGCAACGGCCAAACGCAGCG
Organism: Carapus acus; assembly: GCA_900312935.1. Lineage (NCBI taxonomy): Eukaryota > Metazoa > Chordata > Actinopteri > Ophidiiformes > Carapidae > Carapus > Carapus acus. The sequence goes on from OMPJ01010282.1 coordinate 18,191, forward strand.
TTATACAAAAGTACTTAACTCAATCAGACCAGACTAGCCACCATGTGAAAAATATTAAAAAAGAAAAAAGAAGAAAAAAAGGGCGGAGGCGTCAGCAAGTATTGCGGTTCAGTGTTGGAAATACCGTATGATGCAGGTGGCGAGATCACTTGGGCTAAATCTGCTGCCTGTTTGCAGGAGATGACCTGTGTGAAAGTAACAATAAAAATAATAATAAAAATCCTCTCCAAGTAATACCTGCCACAATCCATAGATATAATTTGAACAGCTGCTCGCGCACATGGATCAATAACCAGAATTGTGTAACAGCCATCTGCGGCCTCTGTTTGGGGGATTGCAACAAGCTGTTCTTATAGCGGCAGTGACCTACCCTTAAAGTATATGGGACGTCACCCACAACATCTGATTAAACTTAATTTAACTTTTTGATTTTGAGACTTAAACAAAAACATATGTTAAATTTTTTTTCCGGATGTTGCCACATGATTTTGAGATGATATTTCAAAACTTCCAGTGCAGCTTCCTTAAGCAATCTATATGGAGTTCTACCAGCATGGATGCGTGGAATTAAGAGATTACATACAATGTTTATTTTCGAGGTGGTATCCTCATTTTTCATGTATCTGCATATTTGTATGCTGTCTAGAGGAGCATGGCGCCCATTAATTAGGGTTCTTGTGCCCACAGGGAAATACTAAAGAGGTTTTTAATTCAGAAAATGAAAAAAAAAAGGAATTCATTGATTGCATGGAAACTTTATTCGGTCATATCATCGACAAATCCCAAGCAATTCCACTCTGGAGGACCTGCATACATTTACTGCAACCTGTGAAGTAGATCGATAACATCGGCCTCCATACACGCCTTCCTCTAGCGGCGCCTCAGCTTCCTGTACACATATGAGGACGGTTTTCTATCTGTTCTCATTGGATTCCATTACACATATTGCATGGATGGGCAAGGTTGATAAAAGCAAAGATGAAGTTCTTATTCCCCAAACATCTCCACCCACATCCCGCTCCTCTTAGTCCTCCTTCCCTCTTCTCTTCTGTTGTTTTGACATGGGAGCCTTTTGTCCTGAGGGCCCTGACAGGAACCAATCTTCCCATCTGGGCCTACATGAAATCAGGGTCTCTCATCACAGAACTGGCTCCCTGACAGCTCATCCATTCAGTCTGGCCCCAGCAGGCTTTGCCTCTATGTCCACTGCTTTAACTGGGACTAAGTAACAAACCCCGCTACGGCACCGAATGTGGAAACCAAAAGGGCGCAGAGTTTAAATCGCAAACCCCCCACCCACCCCTGCTCATATGGCGCGATGGCCTCAGGGGCCACAGAGGCGTTGGAGAGGGAGGGTCGCAGGAGGAGCAGCTGAGGGAGGGAGGAAGGAAAATTAAGTCAGGAAGAATGAGGAGGTGTTACAGTCAATAAGTAACGTACTTTGGCAGTGGTGGGCTGCCCAGGCATCCCTCTTTCTACTCCCTTGTGGTGAGAGCAGCGAGCCATTTTTCAAGTTTGAGAAGGATTTAGGTTAGATGTGCAATGCCCACGAGACTCAGCATGGCATTTGTGCAACACTATGACTCTCTGCTGTAAAACAGGAGGGGAGCCGCAGAGAAAAGAGAGTTTCTCTCCCACGTGGGAGCCCCAACTCTTGCTCCATGCTCACCGCGTTTCAGACAAGACTTGATCCACGGGTACCTGAGGTCAAGCACAGAAATACACTTGCAGAATTAATCGAACATTTATTTATTAATCTCATCATCACCTATGTTTTAAAGTTCCTCTCATGGTGAGAGATGTAGGGAATTAAAACACGGAGCAATGAAAGAAACATCTCCATTGAGAAGAATGTGGGCAAGACATTATTTTAATCACTTAGACCTAGATTCACAGGAGTGCAACCAAAATAGCTCTGTGTTCCGCCCCGCTTATTCCCTCATGTCTGAGGAGGTGCACCACTGCTGAATAACCTCCCCCACACTCTAATGGTGGTCGGCCTTCTCCACAGATGGGGGGGAGGAGGGGATTGAATTGATAGAAGAAGAGGGAGAAATAGGACAAACCAGGCCTGGAGCAAATAAAACAGACGTGAGAATCAATTTGAACATCCAATTATCATTTTGGCCTGACCCCTGTGTTCTCAATATTACTAATTTCAGAGATAGATTTAGAAATATTTTCACTAACTCCTGCGTGAGGACGAGGGACAGCCATCATATCCCATCAGTATACATTATGCCGAGCGTTAAATGTGAACGTGAGCACGTACCCGGAATAATGTCTGGAAACCAGCATGAATAGATCTGATAAGTTACTGTGAAATACATGTGAACCATGTATATTTTTGCATGAAATATGCCCCCATCTCTCACAGACAAAGACCTCAACTGGAAACGAGACCGCCTCTTAATCAATGTGATTAATTTTTCCATGCTGAGAAATTATCGCCGAGTCTTTGAGGAACCATCACAGGTAATTACTGCCTCACATGCTTGCGATGAATGTTTCCACTTTGACTCATTTTAATGTCCAGTTGCAAGCAAGAGCATTAAGACAAAATTGTGGAGCTGTAACATTCATCAAACTGTCAAAAGCTCAAACGGTAAAAAATAACAACAAAATATTTCGCAGAAGTGCTTCGGCAGCAGGTACAAGACACAACTGGAATTAATTTGACAGATATAACTAATGCGTTGCGGTGCGGCCGCACATACATTTACTAAGATGGTTCGTGAGAGTGCTTTCGTATGATATTTGAATAATTCTAAGAATAGTATGCAACGGGTCTTAACTGTTTATGAAGGTACACAAGGTCTAAATCTAGGGTGATGTTTCACATTGCTTGATATTGCCGCTGTTATTCCCCAGTGTAATGAGACAGAGATGACAATGTATTATGACATGAAACCAAGAAACAATGGTACTGGAACTACTTCTCCTCCGCCTGTATTTTAGTGTGTACTCCACTTTCATTTGCCCAATTTTTTATTAGGAGTTTACGGTTTCTGCTGGTGCATTCCCAAATAAGTTTGTTTGTTTATTTGTTTGCTAATTAAGCCAAAAATTCCCAAAACTATCAGATTGGAATTAATGGCCCTTGGCCCTGTTTCCAAATTGAGCCCAGGAGAGACCCAAATATTTCAACCCCTTTGAAACATTTTGAGACTGGCGGTTTTGGAAGCCAAACAAGTGAAGCAAATGTTCATTTTGGTTTTGTAAAAGATGATTCTTTGCACATCAGATGTAAAATAGATTAAGTAGTTTTTGTTGATATTGCCGTGTTTTACGCATACTAATGCTTGAATATTTTTTCACAGTAAAGTGGCCTGGGTCCATGATGCAAGTATTTGGGCCCCAAGCTGTATAATGCATATATTACGCGATATACAACTTGGGGCCCAATTCCCAAGGGGCTCAAATCCTAAAAGCATTGGAGAAGACCATAATTCTTTGTGTAAATGCAGTTTGACTCACCTGGACTACGCCTGTGACTGTGTACACAGGCATAAATGTCAGCATATACATGACCTGCGCAATGATGAATTGTTTTTGATTTAATAAGAGAGAATGTGATCAGCCGGCAGTGAGGCAGATGTTGATGAATAAGTCGTTGTCTGTGATTCGTGTCAGAGTGCAGTGTCACAACAAATTACAGTTATCTGTTACCTTAACAGACATTTCTTCCACGCAGATTGCTAACTGGATGGCAACTGTGTGCACTTCAGTTGTCTGCAAAGCAATGTGAAGACATTACACGCATGCACAAGAAGAAACACACACACACACACATTAATGCATAGGTCATTGACCTTCTGTTGAGATGAAGTATGATGATTTGTGAACCACTTGTTTATGTGTGAGCATGCTCACACATTGGACACTCCAGTGACAGTCAACAATGACCCCTGGCAGCTCGTCATCGGCCTGAGCTGTTCAGAGAAAAACAGACAAATTGTGCAGGAAGCCGAGCAAACAAAGCTCACACACTACTTCTTTCTACATCTCCGCTCCCCCATTCCACACTATTCCTCACATGCAAATATGACAGCAGAGCAAATAAAGCAATTTCCTAGCCTAAAATCTATGCTAACCATACACAGCCTGGATGCTCACTTTGACTGAATAAACACAGTAACCTTTCACAGGTTGAGAGGGGAACTCAGAGTCCCTGAGGGATGCGATTCCTCCGCCCTGAGGCCTGTGAGTCATACTGAGCGCACCACCTCCCAGTACATTCAAGTCAGGCCTCCTGCCAACTCTTGACGCGTAAACAGCTCAATCAAAGGAAGGGAGATAACACTTTGGTGCTACTTTAATCTTTTAGCAGACATGGAAGAATATGCATCCATGAAAACCATCACATTCACTCTCCTCAGCAGTCAAGGCATTTCCAAGAAAACAATCCTGTCTGAATTTCCAGCATGATCTCAGGCAATGAAGCGCCCGTCGATGCTTTACGTCTCCCACCTGCTGTAGATGGTGTCGAGCCGCTTTTCTCAAAATGGCTTTCAGAGGGATTACACCTCTGTACAGCTGAGAGTCCCCTGCAGCCTACCGGCAGTTGTAGATGACAGATATTATGAAGGATCACCTATTCCGTTTACGACTGACAGACATCACAGCACTCACACTCTCGCAAAAGCGATGCTAATCCTGCTCTGCATCCTCTTGAACCAATTATCCCATGTTTGTGTGACGTCTGCTCACAAAGGGAAACTATTTTTACAAAAGTTGCAATCACGCCTACACAACTGTCACATGACAGGAGCCAAGACAAGCATGTGAAATGAAAATGAGCATTGCGATCAGATGGAGGAAATAGACTGCTACCTCTGCTGATGTAAATAATGGCATAGTAATCACAAGGAGGTGAGAGGGATGAAGATGGAAAAGGAGATTGTTGAGCTGATTGAGTTAATGGAGATGAGGTCACAAGAGATCTTCTTTTTGTAAAATCTTTGTAATCGTGTCAATGTTGTGGTTAAATCTTTCTGTAAACTGACAGAATCCTATTCAATAAACCAAAATAAGTAGAGAAAAACGTTTCTAAAAGCCTGTGTTACCTATTGAATGTTTCCTTCCTTTTTAATTAATAACCGAACACTCTTGACAATAGCTACATTCAAAATGATTAATTTTCAACATCAAGCGCAGCACAGGGATTCACCGTAGAGAAGACAGAGCAGGGATTGTAGAATATCTATCCCCACTTTCCTATTACGGTGCAATTGTGAAGGAGTTCTGCCGCTAAATTACAAGGACAGAAAACGTCAGTAAACCACTGTGAAGGCATTGATGTTGATTCCTGTAAAAAAGCCTGACGAGGAAAAAGATTACTGAAAACAACGGCAGCCAATCATGACGTCAATGTCTTCAATTTCACTTGAAAATAAATGCTGACTAGTTAGACTTAATGTGCGCTGCTTGAATCTACATGTTTGCAGACATTGATGCAATTTGGAAACTAAAATTGACCTTTGTCGCACTATATGCCTGAAACTTACAATTCAGTTCCGCCAATGGAAATGCTTAAAAAAAAAAGCTCGGAGCTCCAATTTTATTTGTCATCTCTGAATCTAAGGCGCTGATTGAAATGGGGCTCTTGCACGGAGTCCATTTGCTTCTACTGCCTACCAGCGTCACAATGGCGAGCTGTGTGACTGGCACAATCAAAAGCAGATAAAAAGCCTTCCAAGATCCCAAATCGACCTGTGTCAGCAGCGATATGAGTGGCCGTTATAGATTTCCACCAAAGCAGCCTTGTTTTCACAGAGTTTTGGCCTGCTCAGATATGCTGTTGCAGGCACGTGTGGAAAAGTTGTGAGATAACTTTATAGAGAGAAGAGCGTCTTTGAAATTGGCGGAGGAGATCACAGGAAAAGGCCCTGCGAGGGCTTTGGACTGGTGAATCCTTCAACTTTCAAAGATTGAGATCTAACATAATTTTATCGATATAATTCAAAGATTTTGGGACTCATTGTCGAATTCATTTTGGGGAAACCTGCTGGAAGTGAGCAGAGCATGAGGTAAAATGGAAAATAATCTGTGTTTTCTGGCCGGCGATTGTTTCTACAGTTACATGCTGCTTGGGTGAAATTGTAGCCCTGTTTGCTCCATCAATCCATCTGTTTCTTATTCTGTCTTTTTCTCCTTTTGGACTCATTTTTCGCTGTGTCTCTTCACGTCCCGTCACAAGCACCTCATATTTCATGAATGGTAGATGGAATCATTCACAGCCTCTGTAAATTTCAGACCAGATTCAGGGCCGAATTTTCTGTGGAGATGGAATAGCCCGTTTTCTTGCACTTCTTACCCTCAGATGCGATACTTGAACTTCTGAATTATTATTTGATTTTTGAGAGTCAGAGAAGATAAGATGAGTCAAAGCTCTTCACTCAACTGCTGGAGAGGGAATGTCTAGAACGGAATGAGACACACTGGCAGGGGACAATAGGCCACAAATCAGCATTCTCACATTGTCATTTTCAAGCATTTTTAAGCTATGCTTCACATATCTATCTAAAAAGGAACCATATAGTCCATATCGAGTGACGTAATTTTGTGCCTCTGGCATCTAAGCCAAGATATGACACTTTTTGCATTATCAAAAGCAATAAAAAAGCTGCCATTTTTCTTCTATCCTGGTTTCATTTGCTTTTTGTGTGAGGTTGTTGTTCTTGCTGGTGCCGCTTCAGCTTCAGTGAGACAATTAGGATAATGAGGTGGAAAAGATGGGAGGTAAAAACTGGCGCACATATAGTACCTTTCTTGGGTCACCATTGCTATTCCATACGGTTCGTTTTCAATCCTGCCTGTCAATTCAGGTGCTCAGAATTAAGAACTGATTGGTTCGTTAAACGTGGCTCCACATGGGTTGAGGCTCTTTGCAGCTGTGTCATTGGAATCATGTTTGTTGTTCTTGTTCAGAGAAAGTTATAGACACATATCTGGCGGAATTGCGTTTTAAAAAATGCAGAATCAATACAATAGGCTGTCAAAAGTTTAATACATGTTGGATTTAATGCTACAGCCCTCACTTTACCTATTCATTAATTGCTTAAATTGACTCCTAAGAGGAGCTTCGCTAATCATCAGTCGTTTCAAGGAGGTTGTACGTGTTGCATCTGATGAATCTGTTTAGAATCTTAACTATTAAATGTCCACTTCTGTCCACTATTTGTCCACTATCTAACACATTCACTATCTAAACTCTCATGGTGAGATGCTAAAAATGAGACAAGAGCATATGTGTGGGTCAAACCAACACATCTGAGGGTAGTAACATCAGTCACAGTAATTATTGACACTTTCCACTGGGACTGCTTGTAACCCAGTGGGGAACTATGCAGAGATTAAGGCTTTTGACCTCAGTATGGACCACTGAAGGTGATCAGAGACTACAAAGCCGCATATAGACAAATCTCACAGCTGCACTGACGCCGCAGTGAAGCTGAAAATGTAACTACCCCTTAACTTATTCATGCAGTCCTCTCATGCCACATAAATACTTCATTCTTTTGTACCTGCATGGGGATTTTTGGTGAGATATACTTTCGGAGCAATAAGTGTACCATCCAAAATCATCTTGTGATGTACAACAAAGAAAGCAAGGCGATATTTATGAACTGGTGCCTATTAAGACTGACACTGTCCCAAGCAGCTACAACGAAGCTAGTGAGGGAAACTTATTCTCTTATAATTCATCTTTTTAATTATGTCTGTGGCCTTCATCAAGCAGTTACTTCACATCCCTAAGCCTCAATAAGGTTTATCAACATGTGGAAACATGGTGACAAAAAAGACCAGAGCCAAAAGTTTACCATCATACATTGTTATTTGTTGCAAACTGTGCACAGAGAACTGTTCAGCAAACAGTTGTTTGCACAGCAAAGTATGGAGACAGCAGCAGGAGGTAAGATTATTGTTTCACATGTTGGAATTTCATGAGCGCATGTGCGTGCATATACATCCAGACATAATTAGAAGGCACGGGCAACAAAGTAAAGGAAGTAGGCCAAACTGATAAGCGCAAAAGAGGCGGTGTTTTAGAATAGATCACTGAGAAGCGCTGGCAGCCAAAACATTCTGTCAGTCAGAGGGAAATGGTACAAATTTTTTCTTGTGTTTGGTTGGTTTGCTAATGATCCTTCCACTGACTCGCTTTGAAAGTGAAGTTGACGAGTGCGTTGCTACGTACATTAATGTAAATTATGTAGATGAGGCGATAATTGTACTATGCTTGCAAATGCGGAAATTCAAGCGAGGGAGACCACATGTCTTGCCTTACCTACGTGTTCTCAGCTCGTGAGGGAAGACTAAGGCCAGAAATTCTCCCATACACACCCTGACATATTGCGGGGGGACTACATAAAGGTGCATGATTACATTGGCCAGATGTTTGAAACAAGAAACTGCCAATTGATATGATTGTGGCAATTGCTGCCACTGCCACCGAGCCCATTTTGATTAAACCGAGAGAACTGATGTCTGGCAACAGCACTCCTCACTTTTCAGTTTGATGTCTTGATGACAGAATTTTTGGTTTCACGTCTGAAACAACCGCTTCTTCACACCCATGCTAGCGGAGCCTGGGGGCTTCACAAGTGAAAGACAGACAAAGTGTAGTTTCTTCTCTGAGTGGGATGGATTTTCTGAAGAGTATGACAGTGTAAAAATATGCAATAATGACTTATTGTTGTCTTGTAGATTTTATTTTTTTTTTTCAAATCTACCTCTGATTTAGCACAACATGGTGTTCCTTGACAAAAGGGGCAAGAATGTTCAGAGGGTTGTCCTACTGATGAATTTGTCACTGCTCTCTGTGGAAAGGTGTGGAGGGATACATCCCATAAAGTACTACCGAATAGATTGCAAGTCATTCTTTTCTCACCATCATCACATGATATTAGATAACTGAAATGCTTGTACAATTTTCATCTCTGATGTAATGGGGAAAAGAAATTATGACATGGAGCTTTTTTTCCCCCACTTCTTGGATGTTTCAAAGCAGCAGATCAGTATCTTCACCTAGCCTGTCCACTGTTGACACACCAAACACTGCACATTATAACAGTTTTTCTTTAGTCCTTCCAGGCATTGACAGCAGATCAATAAGACATGCTGTTCTTCGCTCATGTTGTTTGGGGATTGTGTCAGGATGGAGTGATGAATGACAGAATGACAGGCTCAGCAGGAAAGCAGCGACTGGCAAAAGGAACGGCAGGTCAAACAGGTTAATGAAGTTGGTCGTGATTATTTGCAGGTGAGAGCGATGTGAGATTAGTTGTCCGGCCTGGATGACAGGAGCACGATCTGACTGAGGTAATGGTAATAAATTGGACAAAACCCCCTTTACTGTATGATTTGAGTTACCCAGGTAGGCCGTGTGATTAAGGGGGACAAATTGTTGTGTGCACAAGGATAAACGCTTAACAAAGTACAGCCATGTGTTCTGTTACTAGGGGATTTGGACGTTTGCTTATTTTGAGAACAAACTCTTAAAACTAGATTTTATCCCATGTAATTGAGTCACATGATGGCATGATAGCGAATGAGGAAGGGAAATCTGTCGTATTTGTGGGCGGGGTATTTGAGGCAGCATTCATCATGTAGGATTAGAATGGCTTGCTCGCTGCAGTCAGTGTTCTGACTACATAGTATGGTTAAATTGTATTTTTAGTGAGATGCATTTGAAATTTCCAGATATAGGGTGATACTCGAGTTCCTGTCTTTCAGTGGCATTCATTCAATCTGACAGCAGTATTCTTGGAAAATGAATTGGAATTAAGACCTATTGTGACCTTTCACATGCAGATGCCGAAGTTTTTCAGCTGCGTCTCATTGGGCCAAAGACGAGACTTCAACAACATTTATGGCAATACAGTCAGTGAAAACAGATTTGTCATTGTCTAACATTCTGTGTATTTACAGAGAAGAAAACCCAATTCAATTTCCCACTGCCTGCTCACTCACCACTGTGACACACACTGTCCAACCACATTATGCATTTGAAACGCACAAAGTCTCGAATATAGATTCATCAGGTCTTATCAAAATGCAGCTACACGCGCGTCTAGCTCTGGCTGCGTGTGTGGTGCAACCAGGAGCGAGGCAGTGGGAATACTATTGCACAGGGAGCATGTGGTTGCAGTTCTGCGAGGAAACGATCCACTATTACAATCTCTCTTCTCCCCTGCCACTCTGCCTGTGTGCACGTTTGTGGTTTTCTGTTTGCCTGTCCATGGCGTCTCTGAGAGGGCTCAACGTCCTTGCATATAGCAAGGGCGTTGTGACCGCTCATACAGTGCCTGACACATGTCTCTTCCCACTGCATTTTAGCGTGTGGGTGCACGCTTGTCCTCCCTTTGATGAATCTTCAGGACATTTTCGGCTGTTTCATTTGTGGGCAAAGTACTCGGTCCTCTGGGGGGTCAACTCCAGCTATTCCATCATCAGACTGGCCTCCTGGTTAAACACAATTTGTTACCCAACCCACCATGCCATTTTCCTCTGTAATGTTTGACTTGTGATGCTTTAATTATCAAGGAAACGTCCATTTTCATATAGTTTGCATTTAATAACATCGAATAACCAGAGGAGAGCTGTGATTTCCAGCCCGGAGCCTGTCATTGGGGTAAAAGCATATACATAGTCTTAGTCTAATCAATGGCATATATGAAGTGACCTTCTCCTGCGGAGCTGTTTATGTCTTGTGCCTCTGACATCTAATCAATTGATAAAAGTGGAATTATAAAAATCGAACCAATCAGATTCTCCCGCTTGCTACGCTTTATACTGACTGGCCAGCAATTAGTACATGAGCTGCTTGACTGAGCAGCATACTTAGAATGATCAATACGATGGTGGAGCAGGGAACACCATGAAAGCTCCATCCAGGATATTACTGCACTAGCTACCATCTGTTAGCGACCAACGTTAATTTTAGATGCTTTGCATTTGACAGGACAGGGAGTATCAGTGAGGAAAAGCTCATTCTGAACTGTTTGCCACAGCTTCGGTAATTTTATCTCGGGCAAAAACAATGAAACAATGTCATGTTTTGCTGTCTGTTTCCTGCCGTCCTATTGTGGAAAAGACGCTGTGTTGCTTGTGTTGTGATTTTATGTTGTTTATACAAACCAAAAGAAAGACGACATGATTTTTTTGTCATGACTTTGATATGTACATCTTTCAAAAAATATCAGTATGTTGACCGACACTGGGGACAATGTTGCTTTATACTGCCATGGTCAATCAGTGGAGAATCCATGACAGTATGTTTGATTTTATAGCACCATGTGAGAGCTGAAACATTTCAAGTCAAGTGTCCACTGCTTTTGCCAAACACTAGAATGAGTGGGTGAAGCTTTCGATTTCTTCATTGCAATTTGGGTGCTATGCCATGTGGCAAAAAAGGGGTTGATTAGCAGAAACACCTGTTCTAAAAATATGCTTTGCAAAAAACACTTTCTCCCTCTGATATCTCAGTTCTTAGTTCCAGGTGACAACATCAGTCACCAGCCTTTCCAGACGTCACTTTTGGAATTCCTCGGCTTTACTGTCAACTACTTAACTACACTGTATCTCAGGTGAGGCTATGGAGCACTCATGTGAATATGGTTGGACACATTAGAAAATAGGGTTAGAGGTATTAAACGCAGCAAAAAAAAAAAGAAGAAGAAGAAGAAGAAAAACCCTTTTCCTCCAACAGGCTATCATCTCTTTGACTCTCATCTTCTGATAAAGAGGAGGATTCATTAATCATGGGTCCAAGGTCGAAGAACTTCTGTTAAATCCCAATCTCTCCTCCTATGAAACAGCTCTATTTAACACAGATTTCCCTGCTGTCTTAATGCAGCAGCAATATTCTTAGACGAGCTGCAATACTGCAATATTATCTAAGCACATAAGGGGTAGAAATGTATGAAAAAGAAATGAGTGTGGGCGCGAACCTTGAACATCGTTGGCCTTTCGACAGAGTCACAAGGACGTTTTACAAAGTATAAAAAAAGAAAAAAAAATCTGCATCTCCCAGTTATGTTCAGCATAAATTACACTAACGCTGATTGACAGACATTAAAAAGTCAGGCTGAAAACCTCGGCATTTGTCCATGAAAATCCAGAGGTCGAGGAAGCACTAAAATAAAATATTACCTTAAAACGCAACAGAATATAAAACATTCTAATTCATTCCTCCGGGAGTGCCAGGGTTACGGGCAGGCTCAAAGCCCCCCTTCCCCCTCTTCCTCCCCACTTTCACTAATGAGAAGCTGTAAATGAGGAGGCTCGGCCAGTGTTTGTCTATGTGGCTCTGGGGGGGCCAAGGTGCCCTCACGCTCAGCGGTGGAAGAGGTAGCGACTGCTGGGCATAATACTTCACACGTCAACTGACTCTCACATATGGCTGTCCTCGGCAGGTCCTCGCCAGGCCCTCGCCAGGCTTTGGCTCCTGCCCCATCCGCCTCCCCACCTCGGGCCCCACATTTTGTTTATTCAACCAAGGATTTGGTCGTGCCTGAGCCCTTCTTGTGTTGTGTGCCCCTCTACTTACCCAAGGCAGCCACTTTTTGCTTCCATGCCATCCACTTCGTTGAGATCTGCACATTAGAAGTCTGCTCCTCACACGTGGATTCTCTCACTCTCTCACTCTCCTAACCTTCTTTGTATCCCGTTACCCTTGGATCACTGCCCTCATCTAGCGAGGCATGGCAAAGGGTCACATCTGGAGCGTAGAATCGGTGCATCCCCATGTCAACCCCTCCTTCCCTCCTCCACGCTCACACACACACACACACAAACACACACACACACAGATGGCTGCGTGATTTTAAACACACTTCTGTACAGTGAATACAGCCTGATGGCTGACCAGTTTTTCCTTCAGAGGATTATTGCTCAACATTTGCTAGAACTGATACAACAGTAACAAACTGTGTGGTCAGCAGTGGGCATTGAACTTCTCTAGCTTTAAGCCAGGAAGCATTTTGATGGGTTAATGAATTATAGATTTGTTACTTGGAGTTTCACTGGTCCTGTTATGGTGCAACATCCACATCATTTCACATTCACCACATACACCTTTGTGTTGTGCTGCAATAGCATGTATTTGTGTGTATAATCTAAAAAGAACATGAAAACTGTTTCCCTTTGCATCTTCTTATCATGAAATCATTGCAGCAATTTATTATTGTCTGAATTGCACACTTTTGGAGTCTACAGAAAAGACGATCTTGTTTATGTATTAATGTACAATGGTTTCTTGATGGCTGCACTCAAGAGGCGCATCATCTTTCATGACATCTGCTCAGAAATCATGTTGCCATACTGACAGATATGCATGAATGTGAGTGAAAACATGTGAACAGCTACCAGCTGTGTTTACATTTCTACAATGCATATCTGATGTGTGCCACATGTTTACCAAAACAGTGGCTGATCATTTAGGTTTGCAGGTCATACAGCGTCCTTATTCTTTGTTAAGCTTATTCAGCTGTGCACCTGCTTTAAACAAGGCTCCTGCATTCCTTTAAGTAGTTTGTCGTACATACATTGAAGATGTTGGTTTTGGGAAAACACGTATCAAGTTATATTGTCTTTACATTAAAATCCTGCCTGGGGACAGTACTACTTCAAGCCAATCCGAGCCAATTACATGCACCGAGGATCACGAGCAGCTGCAGGAAGCTCCCAGTTGATGAAGGTGCCTGCACTGAGTGTGTTATGTGATGATTAAAAAACAGAAAAGCCACAGGTGGCAAACTGCACATTGCCGTGGTCTCATTTGTCACAACTGTGTAATTTTAGATGTCGTGCTGGCCAAGTGCACCAAATAATTTAGAATTTTAGAAATGGTTATCTTTATTGAACTTAATTCAGATAGGCCAAAACAAATAGGTGTGTAGATTGATGCATGGATTTAATTTTTGTTGGTATCGAGTAGCACCTAAATTCTGTGACTGTAAGTTCAGTGAAGAGATACCTACTCAAATGATGCAATGTGAATTAAACTAAGTCTTCATTGTCAGTAGAAAAAATCTACTCTTCATCTATGCTCATGTTGTTGCTCACAGACAATGTTTTTGCTAACACCAATAAACCTTTTCGCAACAAATGGGAATTGGATCCATTTCCTATGTGGAGTTTAGTTTAGTTTAGATCACCTCATTCAGATAAGAGGTGATCATTTTCATCACTTGAGTGATTTGATGTGACTTAAAACATTGCAACCGGACTGTGACATTGGTGCTCTTTGTCACTTTATGTGAAAATTCCTATCTCTGCCAGTCTTCTTTTTTTTTGTCTGACGCATCTGTAGCCAAAAAGTTATTACTTTGGAACCGATTATAGCTTGTTCTTGCTCGTGATTTTGGCAGGAACATGCTGTCAACATCAACATACCTTGGAAACCCCACAGGGCTGATAGTGCCGCCAAAGAACAAAAGTTGGCCCATCTTCCTATCAGCGGCCTATCAGCTTGGCAGGGGGAGACGGGAAAGACATGCAACCTCCACGATGGGATGATGGACTATCATTGGATCTACAAAGCCTCTTAAACAAAATGAAATTAGAGTCTCAGCCAGGCGTTTCTCCTGAACTGGCTGACATAGGAAATGTGTTTTCCTCAAACCACTCTTAATAAATCTTGGGGCCAATCCCTTCAAACACAGTCCTATAAATTCAAGCACATCATCCAGAGAAGTGAGCTTCCTCAAAAATCACCACACTTGTCTCTTTGATCCCATGGTCATTGCCTGCATATCTGATGATGAAATGTGGTACATGCTTCACACTATAAATAACTTGAAATATATTGTGAAAACCAAGAAAGAGCAGGTGCAAGAAAAGATCCGATGATTCAGTCTGTGGATACATGGACGGTTTCCGGGGGAGAGGGGTGGCATGGGGCAGCGGTGACGGCTGTCGCCATGGCTCGATCCAAAAAGTCCTTCAGCAAGGTGCTGAGTGCCCTGGAGCCTCTCAGCAACCTGCTGCTTCTCCAATAAGAATGAAGATGGGGGGCAATGTGCAATGCAGGTTCCCTTCTCTCTATCAATCAGTCAATCACTGGCAATATATCCGAGATGTAGCTGTTGCTTCGGCAAACGTCCCTCTGTCTATTTATTTTCTCCATATCTCCCCCTTTTTTTTTAATTTCTATTGACTCTTTACTGCCTCTGAATGGATAAGACATCTAGTCCTCCTGGAGTCCTCTAAAAATTACAATGCGTAAACTGTGCATCACACTAATTCCCAAGGTTTCAACAAACACAGTTTTGTAGTTTGAGCATTTCAGTATTTTGGGGATCCCTTAGGCCTTGAAATGCTCAGAGGAGCTCAACATCATTTTGCTTATTCTGTTCAGCAGGACAAGCCCATAAAGCATTTGTTAGGAATGTGTTAGAATGAGTTGGTTTCCTTATTGAGAAAATATCTGACCACCAGGGACAAAAGAGGAAAAAAATAAACAAGACGACAAAAAATATAAATGATTTGATTTAAGATGGTAAATGAGCTTGATGCTACTCTGTGCAATGTCCTCATTCATCTGAAGTCCATAGCAATTTGATCCACACACAGTACACTTTGTGACACAATGATGTTTGGGTCCACAGTTTTCTGCTGGACGCTGGCGGTCAACTGCTCAGTAAGGAGGCTTTTTATTTGAAATCTGAATGGAGACCTTTCTAATAAGTAACCCTCTCAAGTGCTCTCCTTTCAGCTGGGAGAGTGGTTTCATTTTGTATCCATGCCAACAGCAGTACTGTTGATAAATTTGATGCAAATCTACAACAACAAGTGAAACATTTATCTTTTAGCACTCATTTTGGTGTCACTTCCATCTCACAGAAACTTGAATTGGCTGTTAGAGAAGGTGGTGGTTGGTGAATGTGCTGGACTAAACCAAAGCACTGGTCTGCAGTCACTTATCACATCTATGGGACTACAGTTGCCCACTTTTAGTTTTGTGAAATGGGCCATCATTCTTCTGGGAATACCTGAGATGGAGTAGTTACCGCAGTTAGGATGTGCATCAGCCTGGGAATGATTGCAATAAACCCCCGTCGCCACCCCATTACCTGTTTGCTCACAATGAGCTATGAATGTTTCCTTGGTGCAGGAAAAATACACTAATTTATAAATATAAACATCCTCACCCATTTCCTACCAAACAAAAAACACATGAAAATATCAGAGCTGCTTCATTTCAAGGGAAGAAACGATAAGACGTCAGTTTCTTGAGGATGTGCCCTAAGTGTCAAAAGCAGCCATTTTCATTGAAATCATGAAAAAGGTGTGTATCAGAAGTGAATACTGATGAATGCCACAAGTAATAAAAGATATCAAATCTGAAAACAGTTTCAATAGGATATTTTCAAGGTGGCAATGACAAGAAATCTAATCTAATCTCATTTTATTTTAAAAGGTGAAGTAAGGAATAACTGAACATAATCATGTCATACCCTCTACAAAGTTTCTAATTTTAAATGCATCCAAATGGTACATCCAAAGATTGGTTATAGCTAACAGGCATGGCAAATCAATCAGGAAAACAAGGCTGAGAAAAACTGAAAAATAATAGTTTGGAAACAATGTTACGGTTGACCAAATCAAACCAATTTCACTCGTAGAACTGCCACGTGGAAATTCTAGTGAGAAAAAAAGGAGTGCCAGTCCTGCTCCTTCCTGACTATTTTCCTAGATGATTTTGTCAGATATTTTTCCAATTACTTTGTAATGGTTGCTATGACTACAATATTCCAGCCATTTTCATTTCTGTCTCCAGGTATTTCCCTAATCCTTCATTTTCTGATTTGCTCACCGTGGGTAACAACATGAGTAACTTCGCAAACCTGAAAAGTGTCAGTGTATTCAAACAGGCTTGGCTTGGCTTGGCCAGGCGTGATAGACATGTTTATCGGTACTAGTTTTAGTGAAGGAGAAATGAACAATAACACAACAACACAACACTGTAAACACAACAATTAAAAAAAAAAGGAAAAACAAAACACAGGAATGGACAGGAATGGATCAATAATGGTATACCCAATCGAAGATCAAAACAATCAAAACATGTGAAGCGGAGAGGTTCTCATGACAGTGCAACCTTTTGGTGTTTAATACAACTTTTCTTCAATACATTCAAAGTTATGACGGATAAAATTTTGATATATAAGCATCATTCAAAAGTAGATATTATAAATGTCATATTAGTGTAGCCTCTGGGTTGATTGGGTTGATCTGTTTCGATGGATTTCATGAAAAAACAACTATGTGCTGTGTCCCAAGGCAAACATTATACAAGTACACACATTCTTTTAAAAATGACACACCCTCCTGAAGGTTATTGAAGGAAACTGCTCTTTTACTGAATGATTGCCCAGGAACATGAGTGAATGTCTCCTCTAATGTCAACAGTTTCCATCAAAGGACAGCAAAGCATGGCAGTGGTGCATCAATCACTACAGCGAACTGAAGAAAAAATACAGTTACAGGACTATTCAAGAGCAACCCAGTGATACTATGATCTCCAGTGAGTGTATGCCAGCAATGTGTGAGTGTGCGTGTGTTTGTGTGTGTGTGTGTGTGTATTCAGCTCTGTGTGTGTGTAATGTGTCAAATGCTACAGCAATCAAAAACCTCAGTGGTGCTGGTTTTAGAAAATCTGCATAAATAAGTGTAGCAACACGGCAGATTACTGATGCTGATTTACAATCTACTTAATCATGGTGGACTTACTTGTGTTGTCTAAATGGTTGAGGGAAGTGAACTTTGTGCACTGAAATACACAACATGGAAAAAATGCCGTTCACCACAGAAGTTACCTCATTTTTTTGTATCAGTATGAGAATAGCACACACTGTGAGCTGACTACTAATTCACCTCCTTTTTGCATTTGAAAGTCACAGCGATTTGTTCTATTACAGCTTTGTCAGGCTGATGGAGGTTGGATTGATAGGACTGTCAAATTGGGTTTTTTGGCATCACTCGGATAGGCACAACCATGTAGTTTGAACTGAAAACTGAATACAGAGAGCTGCCATGTACTTATATCTGGATAAGAAGAACCACGTGACTCAAATTTTTCACAAAAATATCACTATCTGACAATATACTAGCCAATTCAAGTCAGTCAAGCTTTTTATAATTGGTAGATAAGGCAGAAAAATCACGACGTAAATTTTGACGGAAGCGAAAAAAACACGGTTTTGAATGAAAGGTGAGAACATACGATAATAATGAGAAAGGAATCTCCTGTAGAGTAAGGGTTGTAAGGAGCAACATCAAAGTTGAAGTGTAATATTACAAACCTGGTGATGCTGCACGTGGATTTAAGTTTAAGTTCAAGAATCAAAGATTGTCTTCCGAACTGAGGCACCAACCATCGAAAAGTGGATAGACAGAGCAGTAAGGACAGGAGGTAAGATGTTGGATATGGAAAGCACTGTAGAAACATGGCAACACAAGAATACAGACTCTACAGCCCCAGTGAAGGTGCTCTGTTGCTGAGGAGAATGAGGGTTCCAGTGCTGGGAGTGCAGCCAGTGGGACATTTGAATGGTGTGAAAGATGTTCCTACTCTGGGCAAGTGGGTGGAGGTGCACTTAGCCTGAGATGGATGCTCTTCAGTGAGGACTTCCTGTATATCACACAACACAAATCCATTCCGAGGTCACGTATTGCCCTGTCTACACATCCGCCAATTCACACACGGATAGCAGGGACACGCCCGAAGGCACCACACTGCACTTGAATAGAAGTTATGGGTGAGAGTCGTTTTGTCTTTGAAATCCCCCTGGAGTAGAAAAGAATCTGTGGCATGAAGTGGGTTATCCCCATTTATTACACGGCTTGTGTGAATGCTTGGTTCTGATTGGCCGATATTGGTCACGTGAGCGGTCATTATTTTCGTATAATGACCGCTCGACTATCAATAACGGACCGCTGCGAAATCAAAGACTCAGAGTTGAACTTCCTGCATTCATATCAATCCGCGCCGAAGCGTCTAGTTCCACTCTGGACTGTTTACGTACTGTTGCCGCGTCACGCTTCGTCACGGAGCAAACATGAGCAGATTAAAAATTATTTTCAACATATTTGGGAAGCATGAAACTTTCGATGCGTGGGTAAGTATGATACGTGTATTTCAAGCTGCGGCGACAAACACACGTCGGAAGAAGTGACAGAAG
>OMPJ01010284.1:0-33245 GCA_900312935.1 Carapus acus
TACACAATGAAAGGGTTTTTAAGTAACTGAATAGCTGTATGGGGGAAGAAAGGATCTGCTATCATGGTCATTGGTTTGTTTGATGCAGGTCAAGAACATTCCCCTTTTGCATCTGTGGTATGCTGGATGAATCAATACAATCAATCAGAGTAGGTTGTGTGAAGCAGTCCGTAAAGGTCTGTTACAGACAGGAATTGGGAATGATACGGCCCAGATCCCACAGAGCGGACAGAGGGCACATCCATCCGCGCTTCAACTTATTCAATTAAGACGGTGGAGAAATGTTCTTTTCAAAACAGCAAAGGGAAAAAAAATTATGCCACTGCTGCACAAGCACTTCTGCGAGTTAATGGCTGAATGTGTGCTTACTTGATGTTTTGCTACCGTTTCAGCCAGAACTTTGAGTGATGTGATAAAATCAAAAACTTTTTAGTCTGCTCTCCCTTGCAGAAGAAAAAAAACATGCATATTACCTCATCCACATGCTTTCATCTCTTGTGAGGCTGTTTTGCTAAACCTTTTCGATCTATGTGTCACACCCACGTGGCTTTAACGTGCTGATGCAGAATATGAGAAATAATTCACAAGATAATGCTTGACCTTGCTTGTATCTGTGCATTTGACACGCAGATTGGCATAGTCGAGTGCAGTCTCTACATAAACTGGCAAGCTCAACACTCAGGTTGAGAGACTGAATCTATCAAAACACACGACCAACATATTCGCAATAAGGATACAGAAACATTTCAGCCATGGTCTCATATCTTAAATCTAACTTTTGAACGTAAAAATGTTGGATTTTTGGATTAAAACAATTCTGGCAACAAAGTTATCTTGAGCAGTCCCGGTGTGAGACATATCATTGCTGTCTGTACACTGTCCTGCTGGCCTTGTGCTTGTATTGAGGGGGTGTACACATACAAGGTTTTGACAATCAGCTGAACAATGTAAACAACGCACCAGTGAGTGAGGCTCGGTCATGGCCCCTGGGTTTACTAGAACCTCAGTTGTTAAGGCCTTACCTACAACATGCCATGCAACTACGAGAAGGAAGTCGATGCTGCCTTGGCCTCATAAGGATGGGGAAACATGTATCACCTGTCTGATCGGCAAACCCGCCATAGAGCAATTGTATCATTGAAGCAACGCACATTTTCATTTAAAACCGCATTCTATGGCCTTGAATTCAAGGGACCGTGAATCAGTCAAATCAGAGGTTACAGTTACAGTGTGACACATCTCTGAAAAAGCACCGCGGTCCTACTTCGCGAGAGACTCGTTGCATGAATGTGAAAGTACGTGCGCTCTCTTTACACTCTCTTCTCTTCTGGTGACCGGCCTCAGAGGGACACCTAAAATAACTTAACCTGCTCAGCAGCGGGACTTTCAGCGCAGGGTTTTCAGTTAGGGCTCACTGTGTTGGAAGATTTGAAATTAACAGCTGTAGCTTGTTTGTTAGGTTCAGCTATGTGGATGAATACATTAGGCCTACACACCACAGTGAAGTCATTACTATCATAAAACCAGATGTCTCCATTTTTTGTCACAGCCCCAGACAGATCCTTCAAGCACGGCGCGTATCTAGCTCAATACCACCCCCTGGTGGAACAAAGTGTAGGGAGTTATTTATTGGCACCCGTGCATGCCTGGATTTCCTATGTTTGTGTTTTCATTTAGAGTATATAAAAATATGTTCAAAACCCTGAGAAAAAATGGCATTCAAGCCAAAGTAGCATTACCAGCAAACTAACTGGCACGAAAGTTCTTCAGAGGTCTATCCAATCCCAATACTTGGCACGGCATACAGTGATATGAACATCTTAGAAACGACTGGACCTTGAATTTTGGTGATCCCCTCCCCCCCCCCTCTTTCAATCTCTCAAATTATGCATCAAATTTGAAAGTCTAATATGACTCTTTTGCTCCACCCTAGGGGTCAAAATAATGCATAAAATTTAAAAATACTGACAACCAAAGACGCTGCACAGGGGTGCAGAGTATACTGTATTGTCAACATATTTGAATGTGTTCATCAAAAGAATAAGTAAACTAAAAAAAAAACCTCACGCCTGTGAAAATAGCATTGCTACTGCAACAACCTCGTGTAAGAGGAATAACATCTGATGAAATATTCAGATGGCCATAACTTCTGATTGTGTTTCTTCACAGCTTATAAACTGTACTTGAAGTTGCATCGTGTTTTTCATGTCATCTCTGATTTTCATCTTGATCAGCTGCTAAAGGTTAATACTCAACCATTTCAACTGTAAGCCCATCATCACTTAGAGCTTCTCTTCATCTCAGTCATTGCACAAAAATAAGTACAGAGTCGATAGAGTGATAGAGAAGCTCTCGTAATGGAATAGAAACGGAGAGTCCGGCTTATTTCTTTGAAAGTTAATGATCCTTAGAGGAGAATCTGGTGAAAGAGAGAAGCTTTGGTCCTGCTAAAGTGTTGCAATAGGCAGCCGGCTCGAAACACTCTCCATCCTATGTGATGGCATTCTGTTTCAAGTGCGATCAACGTTAGAGCGTAGCGGGCAATACAGCGTCTGTTGCAGGAGTCTCAAAGCGAATATAGGCCAAATATTAATGTCCAGCTGGGAAAAACACATCCACTGATGTAAGAAATACATCACTTGAAGGGTCGCGATGCCGCTCCTCAAAAGAAAAATCTCCGCGTTTCAAATAAAAGATTCTTCTCCGATAAAGCAGGAGAAATTGCGACAAAACTAGACTTGCACATTCTGATGCTTGTTGTGGGAGGTTCAGAAGAAACGCTATTGTTTTGCTTCGCGACAACAAACGTTTTGCTCCGTAAACTAAAACACCGACCCGCTCTGGAAAACTGGGTAATAACGGGAGAAGTTAGTCGATGCCAATGACATGTTGTCATTAACTTAGCTGTGTTGTTAACAACTTAGATAGAGGGCAATTTGGACAAAATAGAGCGCAGGGAAAACGGTAAACATCGCACGGCGAACACGTTGACTATTTCACCCCGTGGCGAGCTTTAAATGTGGGCTACGATGGGAATAGTAGCTGGCTGGAAAGCAAGCTAATATTAGCTGGCTAGGTGATGTCTCCACGTTTTAGCAGCCAATTCGGGAGAAAATACACCAGCCGTTCTGCAACGAAAAAAAAATCTCCACTCGCACTCACGCCTCGTGTCTTCTCTGCACCGACTTCAGAATGTTCTAAAATCACACGGCGGCCATACTAGTGAATACATCCCATTATATTTCTCTTACCTTCCGGCTTGTTTTCGGCAGCCATTTCCCCTTCACGCGCAACATCCTCCTCCTCCTCACGACCGTGGGTACCACGCGCGTGCACGGCGAGGACAGCACGAGGAGGGAGCGGAGCAGCGCGCGGGGAGTCGGTCCGACCGACGAGAACTTTCTATTGGCTGCCAGGGGCTGAGTGACAGGGAGGGAGCACGCACGCACACACTAACACACACACACGCATGCACGCACACACTATCACGCAAACTCCACGCCGCCCTTGCCTGGTAACTTGGTCCTGCCTTTTAATTTTACCACTTTAACTTACATCCCCGACCGTACGTTTTTTCGCCACAACAATAACAAGAAGGACCATCTTTGTCCTGATTTTAGCACAATCCAGCCCCGCTCTAAGGACCGGAGCAGACCTACCTTCCCAGAACCACGCCACCCGAGTTTATGGGGATGGGACAACAGCTGCGTTCTATTTAGTAATTTCAATGTCAGTGGCACGTTACTGCGCAAATTTATAATGCTGTCGTCGTTAAAAGCTCCACCTGTGCCTTTTCGTACTACAACCAAAACACGAAAGAGAAAAATTACCATAGATTTATATTTAATTTCAAACATTTCACTCGAGATAATTTTCATTTATACAAGCAAGACAACAAACGGTAAACCGCTCCAGCCAATCTAATTACGGATTGTTGTGTTTTTGGCAATGGTGTCTACTACAGCACTTAAAGACATCCTTCACCCTCGAGCCCATTAACAGGCTGCAGAGCCACACTGCTGTGCAGGAATGGGTGTGTGTCAAGCTCCAAGGACGGCTCCAAATCTGCCGGCACCCTCCGTACATTCATGAGAACGAAGCCACCGCAGAGAAAATAATAACCCGATAATTAAATCCTTAAATTAATGCAGCTATTTTCTCAAGCGTTGTCTAAATATTTAATGGGTGAATGGGACGCAGACATCATTAATTTGCAGTTGTGCATCCACACGACTCTACTCTCAAAGTACAGACGACATTGAGGTTCTAAAGTGCACACTGAGTAAATATCTTGTTTTTGTTTTATTTCGGCCATGAACGACGGATGATGTTATAGAAAATACGCATCTGGCAGCAATGACACAATTGTTGCTCTTTAGATATGTTGTTTGCGCTACATACACAACGGATAGGTTCGGTGTCATGCCGTTTTGAAGAGTAACTTCACAATTTGATATTTACTCACACCTAAAGTGCACCTGAAATGGAGCAGTTTACAGATTATCTGCATGAAAAAAAATATTTTTCAGAGTGTCATCCACGTCGCTGGGAGGCGATAGATTCAGTAAAGCCTTTTGGGCGCTAAAACTAAGACGAGGAAGGAATGAGCGGGTGCAAACATGGCGTCTGCCTTGGAAGAAGATGAGGTTGACAACGATGACTATTATTCCCTACTAAATGTCAGAAGAGAGGTACGGTGCTGAGTTGCGGATATCATAACTGTCTGTGCACATACATGTAGCAGCAGTACATTATTTTCGATACGTCCGACATGTCAATATAAGGCGCAGAATAAGGGACAACGTTGGCTAGGTGTCTAGCTTGTGACCCTCGACTTTGATTTTCGTTCCCAATGTCTGCGTTGTGACAGCTGTGCATATGTAGACATTCTCATTCAGACCTCCTTTGAATAATCCACCATCGATGTCAGATTATGCACACGAAATGACACCGGGGCTGCCCACGATGACTGTCAGGTCACGAGATAAGACATAATGCGGGAGTGCGAGCGCTAACGAGTGTCATTTTACTGTATACCAGGTCAGTGCTAACCTGCTAATGCTACCACCAACGAAAACGAAAGTCATGACCAAATTATTTCAATTTTCCACATGCGGTAAAGTAGCGTATTCGTGACAACTCATCTACAACCTGAAGATTAATTCAGTTTGAAGTGAACCGACTCACAACTTGTAACTAAGCGCCATGAAGAACTGTCAAAAAAGAGTCATTACCATTGTTGTTATCATTGTTGTTAGTTTTTATGATTGGTATCATGATTTTACCTTTCTTGCTGTTTTTACCGGCAGGCCACACAAGAGGAGCTGAAGGCTGCATACAGGCGTTTATGCATGCTGTATCACCCAGACAAACACCGAGATCCCGAGCTGAAGATCCAAGCAGAACAGCTTTTCACCCTCGTACACGAAGCATATGAAGGTAGAAGTAAAATCGTACATACACAATATTTTGCATGCAGGTGATTTTTTTGTTCTGAAAGAAGGATCAAGAATTGTGTAGTTAAATGGAAACTCTTCTGAGCCCCTCCATCATTAAGTTCACTTGGTATCATATTAGTATTAGTAAGGTGCATCCTCTGACATGGCCACTAAACTTAACATTTCAAGTGCCTCTTTGGATGGAGAGAACACTTTGCATGGGAACGTTGCTGATTCATTGAAAGACAAAATAGGAAGAAGTGAGCATATTACATCAGCCAGAGAAGCGAGACAGTGGGAAGATGTGTTGTCTCAGGATTCATCTCAGAAGACGGCACAATGGCTTTCTCATGTGCACTCCACCAAACAAGACACCCTGAGATGGGCTCATTGATTTTGTACTAATGTGTTGTTTGCTGCTCTTCAGTTTGAGTGCACATTTTGGTTGTTTTCGGCTACTGTTGTTGAGAGCACAGCAGTTATACGGTGCTGATTGGAATTGATGGTGAAGTTATCTCTTTACAGTGCTCAGCGATCCTCAGGCGAGAGCTATCTATGATATCTATGGCAAGCGAGGACTTGATGTGGAGGGATGGGAGGTAAGCCACAGTGACTCACACCTGAAGCTCAGTTAAATGTGCGCAATGGAACTTGACGGCATCTTTGACTTTATTTTCATATCTTTACCATGGTAACGGTAGCATGCACTTGCAAATAGAATAAACAGGTGCCGTCGTTATTATTCATAATGATAGAATGATGCGTAGTTACAATCTTGATGTTGATCACTTCCTTTCACCAGTGCATCGAAGCTGTTGAAGAATTGCATAAGTGCAACTTTTTTTGAAATCTTGAATTGCTTAGTTGTAATTATACACCCAGTGAAATTAAGGAGTTGATGTAGTTGTTTGAGATGTCATTTGCATGGTGTAAGTATCATATATGTTTGTATTTGTATGCATATTGTTTTAGATTGGCCCCTCAGTTGCTTAAATTAAGTTCAGACACGTAGTACACAAGCTGAATATTTAGGGTGTGAAGCCGCTGTAAATGTTATATCAGACGGTTCCTGCTCTCGCAGCGCCCCTTAAATCTCATGTGCATAAATTCCTGTCACAGAATAAGGACACATTTAAATATTTACAAAGCAAGAATATGCAGGCAGCTGAAATAATGAGAGCAATCCCCCCCTGCATCTTATTGTCCACATTTTGTTCAGCAACCTAAATCTCAATTTTGTGCTGCATTTTGTTCATGCAGGTGGTGGAAAGGAAAAGGACCCCAGCAGAGATACGAGAAGAGTATGAGCGCCTCCAGAAAGAGCGAGAGGAGAGAAGACTCCAGCAACGGACCAACCCAAAGGTGCATCAAGATTTACTTACCCTCTGTATGCTTCCTCAAATTTGCATGCCAAGTAATTCAGGACATGTTGCACATATTACACAGTGCATGAGTGCTAAAGTTGGAATCTACTTTTACCAGGGCACTATTAGCGTGGGTATTGATGCCACAGACCTATTTGACCGTTATGATGAGGACTACGAGGATGTGGTTGGAGGCGCAGTGCCCCACGTAGAAATCAACAGGATGCACATATCGCAGTCCATAGAGGTAATGTGAGCCACTAAATTGGACATATTTTTAACTCATTACTTTTTGGTCAGATGTAGAGTCACATGGATTGTCATAGAATTCAAGTCCACATAGTACAATCATTTGTGTTTCCTCATTTCATAGAGCCCATGGTCATTGCTTTGTTATTTGTTGCAGGCCCCTCTTACAACAAAAGATACCGCCATTCTGTCTGGCTCCTTATCCACCCACAATGGAAACGGGGGCGGCACCATTAATATGTCCTTGAGAAGAGTCACCTCCCCTAAAGGGTGGGGCGAGGTCAGGACTTTCTCTCTCACATGTGCTGCCAAGGGATGTTTTTGTTGTGTGTACTTTGCTCTTGCTAAACTTCTTTCACCCTCTCGGCCTTTGCTCAGTTGGAGTTTGGGGCAGGAGACACACATGGACCTCTGTTTGGCATGAAAATGTTCAGAAACCTGACACCTCGCTTGTGAGTTAGATACTTCTGCAAGAGGTTTTGTGTCAACACCATGAAAATGGCTGCTCTAACATGATGTTATTTCTGGTTTTCAAGCTTTGTGACTGCTCAGTGTGGACTCCAGTTTTCATCTCGAGGAGTGCGTCCTGGTGTCACCACTGTGCTTGCCCGTCACCTAGACAAGAACACAATGGGTTACTTGCAATGGCGTTGGGGGATCCATTCCTCTATGAACACCAGCATAGTCAGGGACACCAAGTCCAGCCATTTTTCCTTTGCAGTGCAGGTTGGTGGGCAGCAGTATTTTATTTTGACATCCATGCTTGCATTAACTCACAGTTGCTGTCAATAATTATTCCGTCGTTGTGTTTTCTTTGTCTCTGTAGCTTGGCATTCCTCAAACTTTCCTGATGTTGAGCTACCAGTACAAGTTTCAGGATGATGACCAGACAAAGATTAAAGGCTCATTAAAGTATGTTTCCATGGCAAGGCTTAGCTTTACTGGAAATTAGTGTCTCTTGTCTCAGTCCCCTTAACAGTTTGATCCTAATATCTGTTTCCTTAAAAATGCATTTGTTTATTAGGTCTGTGGTGATCAAGTAATGGCCTTTACTTCCTGTTGCAGATCGGGCTTCTTTGGCACAGTGGTAGAGTACGGTGCAGAAAGAAAGATCAGTCGGCACAGTGTTCTCGGGGCCACAGTCAGTGTCGGAGTGCCACAAGGTGTCTCCCTCAAGATCAAGTAAGCGCCTCTCAGCACTGCAGGTTTTACTCACAGAAGTGTTTTCATGTCATCCACAAGTATCACAATTAGTTTATAATACTCACGGGTGCTCATGATTTAGTAGACGTTGAGTCAGCTGTGGTGTACTTCTAGGTGGTACTGAGATTGCCGACAAGCTGCGCACTCACTGAAAACCCATGACATCTTAGTCATTTTCTATAGAGCTCATCAGCTTTTTCACCTTACCTCTCTTGTTGCTCCCAGCCTCTTATAGGACACATCTCTCTGGGGTGCACTGCACATTTTATTTTGTAAATATTATATTTACCTAAAATAGTAAATACTTTTGGAAACATTGTGCTCATATTTGTGGGAAGTGTATGAAAATGAGAGGTTAGCTCATTTGTGAAAATAACCTGGGTTGGCTACAAGCACTTTAATTCATCTGCACAATGTTGTTCCCCCTCTTTATAAAGCTGCAACTCTGCTGCCTAGTTACTGCCCTGCATTTGTTACAATGGTGATCGGTCGTAAGTAACAAAAAATTGCGTACTAGGACAATGTAACTATCTCTACATTATTTGGAGAAAAGGCCATAAGGCAAAATGCAATTGTCTCAAAGCATGATTAATAAAAGATTCAATACCACGCTTGAATATCACACCTTCCGATTTTCAAAGGAAAATTCGGATACGACTGCGATATGTCTCAATATGAATGAATCAAAGAAATTCACATTTTTTTATGTTTGATGTCAGCTCATTTCATTTATTATGCACCCATGTTGAAGCCACGTTTCAAGTCAAATCCACCATGTTTTTTTTTTTGTCAGCCAGACAATATTGGTTTCAAAGTACCTGTTATATTACATATGCTTATTTTCAAATGAATGTATGGTCAAAAAAAATGTTACCTTTCATTTTTTTCCCCCACAGACTCAACAGAGCCAGCCAGACGTATTTCTTCCCTATCCACCTCACTGACCAACTCCTTCCTAGTGCTGTCTTCTATGCCACAGTGGGACCACTGGTATTCTACCTCGCCATCCAGCGGCTTGTTATCCGGCCCTTCATGCGTGCCCAAAAGGAGCAGTAAGGAACACCCATGTATACAGTATACAACCACTCATTTAGTGGGGTAATTCATTAAAAAGAGAAATGGAAAAAATGGATCTCAAGAACCAATTTTCACCCAACAGAGAGTTGGAGAAACAAAGGGAGAGCTCTGCCTCAAACATAGCCAAGAAGAGACAGGAGGCTGAATCTGCTGTGAGTATTCTGTAAGATGACAAAACTGCAGTAAGCAGAGAGAAGCAACTACTTTGTGTGCCTGTCATGAAACACTACACACAGAGCAATCATACAATTAAACTGTCAGGAAAGCTGAGATGTGTATGGTTATGACAGATTTACCTGAACTGTGCTCCTGTTTTACCATAACACAGATAACAATGTATTTTTTTCCCCTGTGACTCTTCTCACCCGTAAAGATACTACTCATGCAGGAGTCTGTGCGTAGGATTATTGAAGCAGAGGAATCTCGAATGGGTAAGATGCACAGTTTTATTTACAAAAGTGATGTTTTGAAGTCGAATTTAACTTGATTCTAACTTGATGAATGTTTAGTGCATTTTGAGAGGCACTTTTCTCTGCTGAAAGCAGAGGATGTTAAAATGATAACAGTGACTCTCTAATTTCATGGCATTTCTTTCAAAATCAGGTTTGATCATTCTGAATGCGTGGTATGGCAAGTTTGTGACTGACAACAGTCGCAAGCATGAGAGGGCAAAAGTCATTGACGTCACCGTACCTCTGCAGTGCTTGGTAAAAGACTCCAAACTCATCCTCACTGAGGCCACAAAGGTATGTCATTCTGTCAAGGACAACATTTCCAGACATTATTAATAGACTTAACCATGCATGCATAATAGAGATTGCAATTATCTGCAGTGATGATAGTTTGCTGACCTGATGTTGTCACCCCAGTCAGGACTTCCTGGATTCTACGACCCCTGTGTAGGGGAGGAGAAGAGCCTGAAGGTGCTGTATCAGTTCAGGGGAGTCATGCATCAAGTGCTGTCAGGAGATACAGAGGCACTCAGGATACCAAAGCAATGTAAGTACCAAAGACAAGGGCCGTACACAGCACAATGACTCACTTCTGTGTATGACTGTATGGCATTTTTGTCTCTAGGCATTGAAAATTAACTCTGTTTGGAATAGTGTATTTACATCTGTTTTGAATTTCACTTGAAATTGAAAGAAGCCTTAGCACTGATAGTTTGGAAGTATTTCATGTAGCATGCCATTTTTTAATTCACCCACTTGAATCCATAATGCTGTATCGTCTGTTGGCATCATGTGGCGGCCAGCTGTGTTTTGACTCTGCTCATTTGGTTTGTACAGCTCACAGGATTGACGCAGACACATAGAAACTATCAGAGACTCTACTTCGAAGACACTCACAGACACATCTGTCAGGCAAGTGGCAGAACATTGGATAAACCCATTTTAGATGTGACAAGAATTGAATTCTTTGTTTCCCAGACATGCATTTACCTACAGTATGTCTGTCTGTTGTTGATTGAGTTCAGATCAGAGGTATCACAGACTGAGGTTACTGGCCAGTATCTATGGATAGAATTGTCGCCTTCTGAGATTCTCAGCTGACACAAAATTCAGTGGCTCCACTCTTCTTTCCAGGGTCTTTTACCTTTGTGATACCCATGTATTTTTGGTATGGCCTCTGATGTATGACCTAGTTGGATGTACATTATCGTACAGAAACTACAGTGCCTGTGTGATTGAAGACATGAATGCACCTCTGTATATTTGCCATATTATTAAAATCAATTGCTCTCATTCTCTGTGAATGCTCTTTTAAGTTATATAGTTAATTGTGAAGCCAGAGAGGTTGTTCACCATAATCATACATTCTTGCAAAAACCTTGTGCTCATGAACATTGTATCCCAACATTTTCTCCCTTCTCCCTGCGATACTTATAGGGGAAGCTTTGACTGTTCGGTTTATTTCCAAAAACCAATGAAAAGACAACCTCTGAACAGATGACCTTAACAGTGAAGCTTTAGATAAAGTGGCTCAGCAAGCAGAAAAAGCACAAACACAGGGCTCGGCATCAAGAGTCATTTTAATTGCAAACACCGCCTTTGACATACAGTTTTTGCCAGCTGCTGGCCTATGAAAACAAGGATGTGAAGGAAGACCTTCATGTTTTTGTATAGAATTTTTTTGGGGGAAAATGTGTGACTTACGGACGTAAGTACGGACATATGGATGGACAGACAGACTTCATTGATCCCGGGGGAAGTATGCAGCAGTATCTTACAGACATTCATAGGGCATGACACAATATTTTACTACCGTACTTATCACTCCAGCATGTACAGGTATTGTGTGAAAATAGAAAAAGGAGCATAAAGGGCTTACTGAGACCAGAGGGAGGAGAATTCATCCTGTCACCCTATGACACCTTGTAAAGTTTTTTGTTGGAATCTAACTCGAGTACCTTTGTCTCTTCTTTGCCGCTTTTACTATTCCTACTTATTTTCGCGACCCATCAAAAACGAGCGTAACCACTGTTTCATCTAAATGTCGCGAAAGCCCCCATCATTTATGGTCAAAGTATTTCAAGGGGTGTCCCTCCGTCAAGTAAAGCCACACTTTGTCTCATTCGGTGGTCGCAGCAGCTAAGACGCGTCTGCTGCTTCAGGATCGACCGAGGGAGCGGCGTTGGCGATTTGTCTCTACTGAAGCTTGACTCACTCCGTCCGGCATGAGGGCGGGCCACAAGCCTGGCGTTGTATCGGATCAAGCGTCATTGATGACGCTCATTTCAAGGAAGTGGATACGCGACTCAAACGATGTCTTCCAATATCAAAAAAAGTATGTAAAACACGATTATTGTGTTCACCGTCTACTTGTAGTTGATAAATTAATCTGTGCAGCGGGTGAAATAAGGGTACTTGAAGCGATCTGTGTCAGGACGGTACCGATGGAGAGGGCGAACATGGGAGCGAGTCTAGGAACCTATACACAGCCAAGTTTAAGCCCTCAGGCAGTAGTGACAGAGGACCACGGCAGCTCGGAGACTGACGGCTCGCATTCTTTCTCCTGCGCACGACAGGTAAGTGCTGTGAGGCATTAGGGGAGTCAGTTACGGTACTTTGTCAGATTTCCTCTGATGGGCAAAACAGGTGTCCGATGCCGGCCGAGTACTGATGTTGCCTGATCACTCCACAAAAAATACCCATCACATATCCATTCTTGGAGGAATGTCTTGTTCTTCATCCTCATCGGCGCGTCCTCGGGGCTGTAAATGAAAAGGCTCGGGAAGGTCTCGTCTCTCCATATGGGAGTATGTTGGACATTTCCGGCTTCCGGGTGCACTTGAAGGCGTCGTAACGTTAAAACCCTGTGCTCAGCTGTTCAAGCGGTGCTGCCGTCTTTTTTTCTCGGTGAAGTGCGGCGGGGGGAAAACTGCCACTAGTCTCGTCAAAAACATCCTAAATATACAGTAAATATACCTGTAGAAGTACAGATGTGGCGCACCTGGGGAAACTGCGTTGTTTTGGAGACATTGTTACCTTTGTAAAAAATCGTCCAACTGTAGTTTTGGTCTGTTACCCTGCTTTCAGTTTTTAGACGCGAGTCAAGAGGAAGGTTTTCTCAACTTCTCCTACAATGAGATGCCTGTCCTTCCCCGGGAGGTGTTGGAGGAGATCATCCTGAATCTTCCCCCACACCAATTAGTGACTTCTGGCCGCCTTGTATGCCGGGAATGGAAAGACATGATTGATTGTGATTCTGTGTGGAGAGAGAGATGCAGAAGAGAAGGCTACCACCTCAGGGAAGGTTCCAAAACACCTCAGGACTGGAGATTGTTTTATTTTCACTGCAAGAAAAGAAGGAATCTTTTGAAAAACCCGATTGCAGAAGGTAAATTGATGGCGGATGTAACATGCCATCAAGATCGAATTTCATTAGACAAAGCAAACTAGCTCAAAAATTATTTTGTTACTCAACAACAGTAATTGCTTTTATAGACAAATTTGATGGATGGACGATTTTGAAGAGTGGGGGCGATAATTGGAAAATAGAGCCCAGCAGAGTGCCACATCCAAATGAGGCTGTGAAGAATGTCTTTGTAACCTCTTACTCGTGAGTATTTATGGACAAAGCACCAACTAACTAGCTAACAAATACACAAGTGTTGAACTGTTCTTGTCTGTAGAATGTGCACCAAGGCCCAGCTGATCGATTTGGTGAAAGAGGGTTACAGCCCTGTATTTATGGATGAATTCCAGCCAGACATCAAAATCTCTGATTGGTTAGTGTAATTAAACCTACACCCGCTGATTAATGCATAACTTGATATTTAAGATTTTACTGAATGCAACGTTGATCAAAGCAAGTGTGTATGGCATCTGAACAGCCAGTCCATATGCAGTGCAATCTTAATCAATCTAATTAAGCGTGGGTGCGTGTTTTCTAGGTATGCAGCACGCTGGGATTGTGGCTGTGAGTATCATCTTAATGTGGAACTGCTGAACAGCAAAAAGACATGCATCAAGGTGTTCAAACCTGAACCTGCTCTGATCGAACAGTGGAATGATCAGAGTTGGAAAGAGGTAAAGTACGGGTGTAGTATAGTAGAAGAATGAGGCTCATATCAAAATATACAAAAGATAATTAGATTAATATCATGTTGTATTAATTTCCTAGATGACCCATGTCTTTCGGGATTATGGATCAGGAGTGCGATACATCAGATTTACCCATGGAGGCAAAGACACACAGTTCTGGGCAGGATGGTATGGAATTCGGCTTGCAGACAGCCATGTTGAGATTTGTCCTTATAAGCACACATAGCACTTTCGCAATCTGCCTTTTTTCATCAGGTACTACAACCAAAACTTTGCATTATCTCATTAACGTTTTAAGTATGTGAAAATATTATGTGAAGCGCACTTGATGCTTGGCTATCCATCTCATGTTGTGTGAGGGTGTGCCTCAGGATTTCCTTTCGGGTCATTCCTGAGGCACAGGGGTCAGGCAAGGTTGAAGTGATGCAAGGGTACGGTAATTAGTGTTGGAAAACTAATCAGGGCCACTGTAATCCATCTCATGTTGCAGTTGAAAGTATTTCTCAGCACATATGCACTTTCCCTCCAGGCATGTTTACACGCATGGCCTCGCACTGTGTGTTGATAGGTTTTCGACACAGAGATAGTTCAGTAACAAAAAGGCCAGCTTCTAGTTTCTATTCATACCTTTAGATCCTGCTCCCACTAGATCTACACATCATATCTCCGCTGAGTGTCATTTATAAGACAACCTTAAATATGATGGTGTATATGCTTGCTCAAGTATGTATTTTGCATCTGCTATTCCCATCAGTTTTGTCTTGGTTTTTCAAATAGGTACTATCAGGAAGAAATATCTGCTACGTGTTGTGATCAATACATTGCACAATAAATGATTTGCATCACCACAAAATGAGTCGACACTACTTAGTTAAGATACTGGAGTTTATTGTTAATACTGGTTTACTGTGATGTCCAATCACAAGCGAGATACAGTACAACTTAGATGTCGTTTTCGCCCCGACAACCTCACTGACAAATGAAATTGAGTGGTTCATATGACTTGTTGGGACCTCAGTGCACGTTTAATGAAAGAGTTCGATTAAATGAGTCGGTACTATTGCGGGCCAAATTCAACTTTGCAAACCATGTAACTTATTTGTAGACAACTAAGAGGTTTGTCACTGAGCAGTTCCTCTGCCTATGTGTATAAAAGAATTGTGACAAAATGTCTCAATTTCTTCAGTTTCAATGATGGTGCACAGACAGAAACCAACTTGGGCATTTATGAGGGGACAGGTATGATGATGCTGAATGACTGCCAAGGTCAGGATATCGAGGCATTCAAACTTATGACTTAATAGCAGTATGGGGACATCAATTTGCTTATTAAAATAAATGTAGTAATCCATGACTTTTTGTGCATCAATGTGGAACACATACTTGAAATGATTCTGTAACTGAATTTCAGAGGCTAGGTGCAATTGTAGAGAAAAAAAAAGAAAGCTAAAATACCGTTAGCCTTCTCTGTCTATTCCCCATGTGTTGACCTGAGAACAATGATAGGAATTTTTGAAATCTAATTGGGTTGGTTGATATTTGAAAAACTTTTAAGCGAGGCCAAGGGAGATGAATGTCGAGTTACTAGGAAATTAGTTTGGTGAGGAACAGTTACAAATATCCTGGTATTTCTGGTGTGAGCCAGTGAGTGACAAGGACACGGCTCAACTAAGGTGCCAGTGGTAAACAATATAAATAAAAGTGAAAGCAGTACAAGAAGTAAGACTAATATTCCACAAGAAATTCATCCTTCATTACAAAGTTTGGGTCTAATCGAAACTGAGGACATATCAGTAGAAGCTCCAGGATAAATACACTTGCATTTTGTCATACTAAAAATGACAAACAGGAATTACTGTAGTACTGCAACACTCCAGTGTTTACATGTGTGGAAGCCTTTGAGTTGGATCTAATAATTCACACTGCATCAGTCAACTTTGAATCTTGTGAGCGATACGCAGTGCCTCAAAAAGGCAGGTAGTCAAGATGGCCCACAAATACTTCTCAGGATCTCAACTTGTGTTGGAATGTAAATAGCTTTACAGTACTGTTAACCAAATGAGGGAAATGCTGTGATGAGTGCTGGGATCAAACTTAGAGCAGTACACATTTACGTCTTTTCTTAGGTTCAGGGGGCTCCAGGGCAGCCAGTATTGCCTCATCAAACACATTCTTTAATCCTTTCTGTGGAAACAAAATACATACAAATTCAAAATAATATTAACACTGGAAATTATGAAAAAAACATGTTAAGGAATCAGGCTAATGCTGGGCAATCAAAATTTATTCAAATTGCAATTTAGTAGATTCGTCCCATGGATCAAATCGTCGGATTCAAGACAAGAAATTTGGATAGTGCAATACAAAATGATATTTCTATGTACGTACAGGGCTTGGAATAAATGCTTGATAGGATACAACACATACCAGAGACTTAAATACTGAGAATGATAACAGGAGAGGAGAACTTAACAAAATCAATCTGTCAGATTTAACTATACATGGAAGGACGCACATGGTGCTGAAAGAAGGAAAACATTTGGCACAGGCAGCAAAGCCGTATGGGAAGTTGCTCTCAAGTCTAACTGAAAATAAAAGAGACACCAACAGATGGAAAGTTGAGTTTAAAAAAGCATGATGGTAATTTAAGTGACAGAGAGACTTGTTTGCAGTGAAGCAACAGACAATCAAGAGGCAAAGCCAGATTCGAGAAGAAATCAGAACAAACAGCATTTTCTCTTTCTCTGAGTTTCAGGGGGTTCTAAAGCCGCTAGGATAGCCTCATCAAATACGTTCTTCAGTCCCCGCTACAGACAGAGGAAAAGAGGGGAGAAAGAAAGGCACACACAGTCAGAGGGAATCTGAAGCGAGACTGTTAGCAAAAAAGACAAAGCAAAGCAATGCATACATGTTAGGAACCTTGAGAATGTAAATAGGTGCCCCACTCTGTTGCTTAACTTACCTGTGTGAGGGCTGAGCATTCCACATATTTGACTGCTTTAAGGTCTCGAGCCAGCTTTTCTGCCGTCTCAGGTGTGATTGGCTTCTGTTTATTCTTGGCTAGCTTTTCCACTGTGGAGGGGTCATCTCGGAGGTCAATCTGAGTGCCTACTAACAGGAAAGGGGTCTTTGGACAGTGGTGAGTTATCTCAGGAACCCACTAGAGCGAGAGAGAAAAAAAAAATCAAGGGTTTCAGGATGTGCAATGTTCATAAAATAGTCCATTTATAAGTGTTGCAATCAAATTATTAATTTAAAGAAAAATTCAATAATGAGTGCACAACATCATAAGCCAATTCTGGCAATTTCGGCTACATCTCGGATATCTGCAATAACTTCTGGTCAACTATTTAGGTCCACTGTTTCAGTATGGTGCGGTTTGCAGCCTTTTTTGACAGGAAAAATAAAATTGAAGGATTAGAGATTTACAAGAGGGCAAAACCATGACCAATATTAAGTTGTTCCGTCTTCACTTATATCGAAAATCTACCGTAATTGTGGCAAATGCATCAAAATATGTAAAATCAGCAACTCAGAGTGGTCACAAAACCTGGCGCTTCATCTAGCTGCATTGAGGCATCCTGTGCTTTCAAACGCCAAGTGGCTACATGGAAGAACATTTACATTTTCGGTGTTTGCAGTTTCAATGCAATGACTGGCGGGCATTCATGTTAGCACAACTCTGATCAGATGACAATTTCAGAGGCACCTTCAATTTTAAACCGAGTAACTTCCCCAATGTCACACAAATGCGGCCACTTACCTTTTCTTTCACATTCTCAAATGAGGAGGGAGAAACAACAGAGAAACAGACTAGGAATACGTCTGTCTGGGGGTAGCTTAGTGGTCTTAATCTGTCGTAGTCCTCCTGACCTGTGGACAACATGTCACTATTACATTTAAATAAAATGATACGATACCACACACGTACAAAAAAAAAGAAATTAAGTTTACCTGCTGTATCAAACAAGCCGAGAGTGTATGGCTCACCCCCAATCATCACAGTTACTGCATAGTTATCAAACACCTGCGTCGAGGGAGCAGAGATTAACTACTTTTCATCACCTTCTAAAATAAAATGGTCAATGTATAAAAAAAACGCCAAACCGCACTTACTGTGGGTACATATTCGGAGGGGAATTTATTTGTGGTGTATGAAATCAACAGGCAGGTTTTTCCCACAGCTCCATCACCGACCACCACACACTTAATGGTCTGCATCTTGGTCGATCTTGTGCTAACTCTGTTAGCTAAAGGCAAGAGGGTGGGCGTTATTAAAGGCAAACCGTTAACTTGTGAACTTTCGATTTAATAAATGAATGTTGGGGGTGTTATGAGCTTTAAGCGACGACGTTAGCCCAAAAAGGAGCAAACACATGATTTCAGAGGCAACTACTCCCACTCGGATGTGTCACACCCCATCACCAGGGCTGCCCTCACGCCAAAGGCTCGCTAGCGCTCACGATGCCAACGAACAAACTACGACTTTACGCGGTTTGGTTAAGGAACAAGAGAACGTGGCAAGCTGCGGAAGCAACAGCAGACTTAATGTAAGAGCAAGTAGAGAGGGATGGATTAGAACACACCCATCGGTGTGCTTCGGACAACATTCCTAGCCAGCACTGCCGGTGGGCTTTGGCTAACAATGTAGCAAGTAAGATAGCCTGTAAACTGCTCTTTGTTTAGTTTTTGTTTCCAATCATTGGCCACGTATATGGACCAAAAAACAATCTTCGAAATTGTAACAATAACCTTAACGCACATAGAGATGCCGTAAGCTGGTAAGGTGTGTAACTTACCAGTATCCGGTGTGTGTGTGTGTGTATGCGTGCTTGGCCGGGCGTTGGCAGCAGCAACTTGCTACAGAGCAGAGCAGCAGCACGTCAGAGCGCCCCCAAGCGGCCAAACACTGCGTAATACAAATTCCCACACGCTGTCAAAATAAGAGCAGTTACGTCATTAATACGGACGGACAAACAGGCGACCCGGCCTCCAAGGCTTCACCACGGTAACAATGTCGTAACTCGGCAAGAGTTGAATAATTCCACATGTCCGTCCTCAATGTTTACTGTGCATGCGACCATTTTTGTGCACACATAAATTGATGGTGTTACTCCCGAATGACGGGGTTTTCAGTGAAAACCGACTGAAGTGGGGTTAGCGCGGTGGGGTGAGGGTGAGGGTGTGTGTGCGCAATCATGTACTGTCTGTTGTTGATGATGCTCTTCATCTTATTTCATATGATTTTATTCTATTTTATTTTATTCATTGGGTGGGAGGAAGGGCGTGGAAATGGTAGGTGTGTGTTTGTGTTTGTGTGTGTGTGTGTGTGTGTGCGTGCGTGTGTGTTTGTGCATTTGTGTGGGTGGGGGGCGCTGGGGATGAGTGTTTAAGTGCAAGGTATGTTTTTGAAGCCGTTGGCAGAGGTTGCACAAGAATATTTCGTTGTGTAGTGAAACAACATAATGGCAATAAAGTGATTTGATTTGATCTGTTTTAAACATTAAGCGTCAGTCGTTTATTTGTGTCGTCTAAGAGGAACGGTCTGGAACAGTGGCTGGAGTGGTGACTTCAGCACCTGACTCGTCTTGCATGCGTCAAACATATTTACTTGCAGTGGGTAGCAATGTTTACACCACAGTGTTTTCTGTGGGTAATATGTTGCACAAACACCCCTCAACATTTAACAGACTTCCTCCATTTGGGACAGCAATAAAAGCAAGGTGAGGATGGAAAATGTAAAAAAAGGCATCTTCAATGTTTATTCAATTTAGTTTGTATACAATAGATATTTACTAACAATACCGACTTTTTATATACAAACAACAGGTGTTGAGTTGTGATTTTACCAGTTTTCAGTTCTCATAACGCAATGGCATCCACTATTGAGACACAAGACAACA
Source organism: Carapus acus (assembly GCA_900312935.1). Lineage (NCBI taxonomy): Eukaryota > Metazoa > Chordata > Actinopteri > Ophidiiformes > Carapidae > Carapus > Carapus acus. The sequence continues at coordinate 19,782 of OMPJ01010284.1, forward strand.
ATTTGCTGTGCACCCAGCTCATCTTTCAGCATTCCAACAATTACACTTAATGGGGCATGAAAATAATTTAGTTTTTATTGTAAAACGGGTGTCTAAGGTTTTAATTCTCCACACAATGATATTTGTTGCCAACAAAAAACACAACATCAAAACAAAAAGAGTCCAGCGTAGAATATCCCACCATCTGAAAAAAACAAACAGAAATAAACCCACTTCAGCATTTGACAGGACGGAGGCAAATGCATACTTTTTATGCATAGTAGTTTTTCTGTTTCCTAGCTCAGTGAGCGTCTGTCTCTATTCCTCACCTCATTTCACTTTGAGTCAGACCAAAAGTTGTTTTAGTAGGTTCCACCACTGTAAAAAGAGTGCATCACATCATTAGAGATGCCTGACATTTTAGCTCTCCTACCATCTCTGCGTCCACGGGAAACTTAGATGCGCATTCATCAAACCCTGTTGCAAAATCGTTTACAATGTTTCATTTTATCTATTTGATGTTTAGAATGACAGACCCTTTCGGACACTATGAAGAGGCTACAATTGGCGTCGAACAGATTGGGTGAAAACATTCACCTAGAAAAAATGTGTACCTGCCATGTTGATCTGGAGTCTGACACCTGTGTAGATATTCCTCCCAACTCTGGCAATGACGCACCAGTACTTGTCCTCGTCACTTTTTCTGAGAGAGGTCATGGTCACGTTGAAGACACCTGCCCCATCAACTATAGACATTCGGTTGTTCTGCCTGAATCTGGGTGTTTTCACCAGTATTTCACACAGCTCGTACACATGTCCTTTGCACCAATACTTTGTATAGTCCTTGTATTGACGGTGATAGCGACAGGAGACAGTCACAGATCCCTTTTCTTCTGCTGTTACTCGTGCAGGAGCAGACAGCTGGCAGTCCACACTACGCTCCATTAACCAGATGAGACAGATAGCTGGAAGTGCAAAATGCCCAAACATTTCAGCAGATAGCTAATTCAGACAAGTATTCCTGTCAAGTCACCCTGCCATTAGAAGGCCATTAAAAAGCTGTTATTACCATTAAGGACGCCGCCAAATTTCCTTTGGGCTCTCATGATGGGGACGGTGGAAATAATATGGAGCAGAATCAAAGTGTGAAATATTCAGCTCAGCTTCCTCTTGCTTCTCCCACAATGCATTAGGCAATCAGGTGATGGTTGTGAAACAAGTGTGAGCAAGTGTGTGAGGAAGCATGAGTGAAACACATGTGGGATGAGCTACTAAGAGTTCTGTCACCCTGTCCCTTTTGCATTATTGTTTTGGGGAAATACAGTATGCCTAAACTGGAAGTTGTACTCCACCTTCCTGACTTGAAGCAGGTGGCATTTAAGACTGATGTATTTAAAGTAGTACATACACACATACACAAAACAGATTGGGACTTGTTGAGTCATGATTACCATAGTTGTGTTTAAGACTTTATTTGGTGATTTTAGAAAGTATTGTTGTCTTTCTGTATGTTACCGTGGCTCCCTCTATCTTTCTTTCCATTCCAATCTTCACCTCATTTTCTGAAGCATTCAGTGAAATTGACCAAACTAATCTAATTCTGTTACAAGATAAAAACTCATACTTACTCCAGAAGAAGTTTGCAAATATCATTTGTTTTAGCACTAATGTTTTACTTCCATGGGATTAGTCTGAAAAAGTTCCCCAGGCTCCTGGCCCTCCAATTTCATTCTTTGCAATTTATAAGAGAGTGCAATTTTAATAGCTCAGTAATGAACTCATAAGTGTGTTATCATAAAAGATTATGCAATCAGACGACTTTGAATAAACCTCCCTCGGTGCACACTTTTTCGCGAGGGCCTTGGCTAGCTTTCGCAGAATTAAGGTTATTCTGTGGTATTTTGTTGCCCACGATATACGTTAAGGTTTAAATTCTGTTCTGTGCTTCTATTTTCTGAATGACACAGCGATAATTAGATAAGCTGTTTTATAGATTAAACTTGACAGTTTGACATTTAAGTCAGTAAAGGTCAATCCATGGAGGGAAAAATAACGATATGGTGACACAATGGAGGGTGAGTCACAGCCCAAAACATTACAACTCCTACACACGGCATTCAGTTTGCAGGAATGACCCTCTGCTTTGGTTGACCTGCAGCATTAAAATCTTTTGGTTAAAAAAATCCTATCCCATTATTTTCATTTTTCTGTTAGTCCTCAAGACCACACTAACTGCAACATCATTGAAGGTGAAATGCATTTGCAAGATCACTCTCACATCTTGGATCTGTGCCTCAGGGGGACCCGACCTGAAATGACCTGACCAAAATCCAGAATTTTGACAAGTAATTTTGACATTTAGGAATACAAATCAGTGACAACCCTCTAATAGAAGTATCCTCGTCAAGAATGACGTTATTTTGACGCCTGCTGAACCTTTTTTCCGAAGATATACTCACAGTTACTGTGGAAGTGCACAGCAACTACTTCTGCTTCCGGGCTGCGGCTTGGCAAAGAGAAGTGCTTTCTGCTGACACCAGCATATCTTTCTTTAAAATGTGCTTTCTCTTTCTCAGATAAAAGCAGCCATACTTTAATGGAATGAACATGATTAGATAAGTTTTCCACTGACCCATGAAAGCTCTTGATTATAATGCAAATCTCTCTCCATGACATACTACAATCCTCTTTTTAAACCATGATTAGACTGTCAAATATATTTATCGTTTGATATTAGCAATCTAACAACTGAGGTGCCAGCAATTTTTGGTGTTTACCTGTGTCAGCATGTAATATTTTAGATCAACGGGTGGCAGCAGCGAACAGGCTGTGAGACGTAAATGAGATTTTAGATTGGAAATAACGAGATTAATGCATTTTAGTCAAATCACATGGGCACATGTTGGTTCTACACGAACTCCAGAATAATACTATGGGTTTATTGTCACTTTCTTTTTAAGCATTTATATTAGACATCATGAATTCCCTCGCATGGGCAACATCATTAAAAATCGTAACCCTCCTTAAGACATTATTCATATGAACTAAAGACAAATCAGACCTAACGTACGCGAGGCAGAGGACCTGTTTGACCCTGCTGTGGTTGAATATTCATAAACAAGTCTTTCACTCAAGGAGAAAGAATTGACTTTGCAAAGTCTCCTAGTGGAGAATTACACAACAAACTGTGATAGCAAATCATATTTGATAATCTTTTGTGAAAACAATCCTTTGTCAATAAACACCTTTTGTTCTGAGCTGACAGGGAACGTATAAAAGTGAGTGCATTTTGTGGAATAACTCCTTGTACGAGGCAGTCATGGGTAAAGTACTGTTTGTGACGGGTAAGTCAATAGCAGTTAATGTTAAGTTGTTAAATGATATACATAATTCAGTTGATCTTGATATTTCAATGCATTTTACACTGTATCATCACTGACTATCTTATATCCTTTTAACAATTTTTATTTTCATTTTGCAGCTCTGGCCTTGCTGCTCCATGCACAGCTTGGTAGGGATACAATAATCAATACGTTAAAAATAATGTTTGAACGCACATACTGTGAATGCTTGATCTTTTGTTCAGAAATTCACTAATGCAATGAATGTAGGGAGTGGCCACTGAAAATGTATGACTCTTTTGTCAAAGGTTCATCCTTCATACTGTCATGCTATTTCACCAACTGGGCACAGTACAGACCGCCACCGACCATTTACATGCCCACTAACATCGACCCGTGCCTCTGTACCCATCTCCTGTATGCCTTTGCCACCATCAAGAACAATGAGCTGGCCACGTACGAGTGGAATGACGTGGAGCTTTACGGCCAGTTCAATGCTCTGAAGAACCAGTAAGTCCAAAAATTGGAAGAAAAATGCACATTGACATGTGTGTATGAAACACCATCGTCATGTGTCACCAAGTGGTCATTTAACATACTATGTCCCATTTACTTACAGAAATGGCAACCTAAAGACTCTTTTGTCTGTCGGTGGATGGAACTATGGCTCCACAGGGTGAGATTATGCCAATCTATCCCGGTATCTCAGACAAAACCAAAGAGCAATTCTTAAGATTTTTGCCCCTCTCTTACCCCTCCCAAGCTTCTCCCAAATGGTGAACAGCCCTGCCAATCGCCAGACCTTCATCAACTCCGTCATCACATTCCTGAGGAAATATGAATTTGATGGACTTGACATTGACTGGGAGTATCCAGCCAACAGAGGGGGTGCCGCCAGTGATAAGCAGGAATATTCTGTCTTCCTTCAGGTGGGCTATCCAGTGGTTTTTCCCATAAATCAGACCTCACCTTGATTTTTCCCATCCGAGCTGTAAAACACGCAATGCTCAGCAACACCTAAGCCCATGATTTTGGGGGGGATCTTTTTCCCAAAGCCAAAAAGGCTGATAAAGTGAAAACTTGCCCAGTTTGACATTTGTGAATAATCATTGACTAGGCTTCGGGTGTATTCGCCATTATCACTTTTTTTTTATCTATGCTGACACTCTATAGGAGATGAAAACGGCCTTTGAGAACGAGGCAAAGCAGAGCAACAGGGCTCGTCTCCTGATGTCTGCTGCTGTGTCCGCCGGTCAGGGCACAATTGAGTCTGCCTATCAGATTCCCCAGCTTGGCCAGTAAGCCCATGCAGTTCTCTTGCTTTTGTGTGTGCACCGTCATGAGCTTTACAAGATGTAATGGTAACCGGTTGGATGGAACAACATGGATGGATTTTCTCTGCTTCTCAACACCCAGGTCTCTGGACATGATCAATGTCATGACCTATGACTTCCACGGCTCCTGGGACCCCATGACAGGAGAGTGCAGTCCTCTGTTCAAAGGCCCTGCAGATCAAGGTAGCTTCATCTACTTCAATGTGGTGAGTTTCAAGAAAATCCTCAGCTAGGAAGCATCTAAACCTGGCTTTTGCAAGTGTAGCTGCTTATGTCTTATTTCTCTGGGGGTTTTTTCAGGACTACGCCATGAACTACTGGAAGAGCCAAGGGGCTCCAGCTGAGAAGCTGATTGTGGGTTTCCCCACATATGGTAACACCTTCACCCTCAGGAATCCTGCTAACCATGGTGTCGGAGCCCCTATCGCTGGTGCTGGATCTCCAGGGAAGTACACACAGGAGGCTGGAGAGCTGGCCTACTTTGAGGTGGGCTTTATCCAATGTTCAAATTACCACTTTGGTTTAACTGCTTTTGGCAGACTTCAGCTGTCTGAGTGGAATTTTGCCCGATTTGATAAGTTGTGTGTGAAGAAATCTATGACTTAATTAGTCTGTGTTTGCCTTGCGGTTCTGTGACGTTACAGATCTGTGGGTTTTTGAAAGATGGAGCAACTGAGGTTTGGAATGAGGCTCAAGATGTGCCATATGCTTACAAGGGGAACCAGTGGGTGGGCTATGACAATGTCAGGAGCTTCCAAATCAAGGTACAAACACATCAGCAGCACTCTCAGTATTTATTTGCGAAAAAAGAAGTACTCTCTCGCTCAAACGTGAGATTTTATTTGGCCCAACGTGTCAAGAAAGGTGTTTTATGATGTGGTTCCTCTGCTTTCTTCATACTTCCCTCAACTGAATTACAATATTTGTATCTTATTACTCTTTCATAGGCTTTTGAAAAATTCTTTGGTCTGTATGTAATTATCAGTGGATCTTGAGCTAATCTTGTTTTGAGGGCTGCCATATTCCACAATGAGTTAAAGGCCTGTGTGTGTCTGTAGGCGGAGTGGCTGGTAAAGAGTAACTTTGGAGGAGCTATGGTGTGGACCATTGATATGGACGACTACATGGGCACCTTCTGCAACCAGGGCAAATACCCTCTCATCAATGTGCTCAAAAAGGGACTCAATCTCGATTCTGCATGTGAGACTTCTTTTTTCTGATGTTTCAATCAAATGTGAAATTCATCAAGTTAACACACTTTTTCAAATCTTTTCAGCTTGCGTCCCCCCAGCAACACGTGTTCCTCCAATTGCGGGACTGACAACCGCTGGAAGCTCGGGGGGAAACACTGGAGGAGGGACCGGAGGGGGCAGCACCTCTGGTGGAGACTCTGGCACCAGTGGCATGGACAGTGGCTTCTGCGCTGGAAAGGCTAATGGGATGTACCCAAATCCCAAAAACAAGAACCAGTTCTATAACTGCAGTCAAGGGAAGGCCTACTTTGAGCACTGTGCTGCCGGTCTGGTCTTTGACTCTGCTTGCTCTTGTTGCAACTGGTCTTAAAGCTAAGGTTACAGATTGACGGGCTAAATGTAGGATGCCTCACTGTTTAGTGCTCAGACAGCTTTCAGTACAAAGTCCTAAGATCCAAACAGGATCTGTAACAAAGTAAAACCTGAGGCTGTGCTATTGAGAAATCAATCTGAAAGCAAATAAAGCAAATACATGAAGTGCTGAAAGTGTGTGTGGGATCACAAGCAACAGAAAAGTGCATCATTGTCCACATAGTGCATCTTTTTCAATAAACACAAGACACAATATGAACATTTGAATCCCCAAAGAAAAGGCCAGACACATCAACATCGCACATTCTACAAGAAATAGATTACATTTTAGAGTAAGCTTGGTAAAAAAATCATTCAACATTTGATAAAATCAAGGCAACATATAAACCAATAATACACCACAACAGAAATCGCAGCAACAAACTGCAGATACAATTGTGTTTCCTAAATTATGATATACTATCACCACAAGCATTGTTGAAAAACACTGGGAAAATGCAGATTTAGTGGATTCACCCAACATGTTTTGGCTTTTAGAGAGATTACTCTTTTGTGTTTTACTTTATTGTGGGAAAAAACTTGACATGGTTCAGCTGGTTGCTGTCTCTTCTTTTTCTTCAGCCTTGACAGATCCATTCTGCTCTGTTGCCGGTTCCTCTGTTATGGCAGATTTTTTGGTTGTCCCTGTTGAAAGACAAAATAGGATTATAAATATGAGCTCCACATAAACATATACTGGTGCTTGCTCAATTTTGTGCTGGCTAGTTGTGTACCTGTGAGGTAGTTTCTGTGCATTCGGTGGAACAACAGCAGACAAATGAAGAGGATGAAACCAATGCATGCAATGATCACTCCGCACAGCAGGAAGCTGTAGCTGCCTTCACTCTGGATTATCTGGAGATAGAAAAAAAATGTCAGTGTTTCCTCTGATGCTTCCTCAGTTGTGTAATAGTGACAACATGCTCACTGGACTTACTGAGCCAACCAACACCTGCATGACCATCTCTCCCAGGCCTGCGCTTGTTACAAGGACAGACGTTGCACACCCTGGGCAGAAGAAGGTTGAAGAGTGTTTTCATCCATTGTCATCATTGCTGTGACATTGTTTTGGATATTGTGCTATTGATATGTAGTCGTACCCTGGTAGTCGAGGATGTCCTCAGTATAGGCGAGCATGCAGGGGAAAATGCTGCTGAGGAACAAGCCACATAAACAAGTGCCGGCAAAAAGAAACGTACTGCTGGTGTAGAAAATAAGCAACAAGAGAACAGTCACAATTGCACCAGCCTGTGGGGACGAAGAGGAGAGAGCGCCATCAAGATTTTCACTGAAATGGTTAATTCAGACATTCTGGATTTATTTGTGTCGAGGGTTTTCATAGCTTTACCAGGTTGACCAACAGCAGTCTCACTGGCTTGAATCTGTAGGACAGTGGGATGGACAGCAGGCGTCCAGCTGTGATAGCTGCCCAAAATATACTGGCCAGGTAACCAGCCGTCTTATGAGGTAACATCATCGGTGGTTGCACGGCATAGGTGTACACAAAACCTGCGTAGGCACCCTGAAAAAAACAAAATCCTGGTCTGCTGGTGTGGGCGGCCGTCTACACAGGCTGCGAAACCCCTTTATATCGATTCCCAACACTTGGAAAGCTTATATGACCCCGACTCACCACTATACCATCTGTCATGAACAGCACCATTCCACCAAGGATATGAATCATAAAGAAGGACACTGGCAGCCCGCGCAGGTTATCATTCTGACAGCAACCAAAGATATCCCCATGACCTGCTCCAGAGCAAATGACAGATTAGTGAGCATGTAAGAAGTACTCGCAATGCTATATTTCACTTCCAACCAGTCAGAAAATAACGTGCATTAATCCCCCCACAACGGGAGTCTTGGTTTACAATCTCACTCCTCTACCTCCAGACTCCTGCCCGCCCTGCTCAGTCTCGGTGGCCCCTGCCCCCTGCTGGTTTTCCATCGCTAACTCATCTCTGTCCAGAAGACGAGGATTGCTGTTGGGGCAACAGGGTAACAACTGCTCCCGGTACATCAAGAACAGCACGGCGATGGGCACAGGCAGCTGTGGGGTACACAAATGAAGTTGTTGCCATTTTGTGAGCTTATCCAGCGGAATCCGAAGTAATCCAAAAAGTAATGAGTTTTTTCATGTGTGTGTTTAGTATCTTACGTTGATCAGTGCCATGATCAAGAATGCATAGTGCACTATCGACTCCTCCTCCCAGGCTTGATGGGCCAGGTGGCTCTGAGTAAAATTGTGCGCTACATTGTCCTCTATCTGTCTGTGAAACAGCATGTGCCTGAAATGATGTATGACCTCGGTGGCATTCCCTGTGTGATTCCCACATCCTGTCTCGGAGAGAAAAGGATCTGCAATCAGTGGGCTCACCAGGGCTCCGAACCCAATGAAGAAATGAAGAGCCTGCAAAACGTAGACAGTGTCATTTGTCAGAGAGGCTGCAAGAAATCACTTGAACACAACAATAAACACACATTCTGTGGATTTCTGGGTAGAGTTACTATTTGATAACTTGTGGCATTATGTTCTGCACATTTTCCCTTAATCGCAACGTGGATCATGTGTTGACAGTGAACTCTGCCATCCAAGTGTGTGTTGAGGTCACCTGTAGGAAAACTGCCGAATCCTTCTGGTAGATGGTCACAAGTTGTATGTTTGCGATGGTGTCAATTATCCCCATGGCAAAACCAGACACAGCCATCGCAATGGCCAGCACCAGAACATTCTTACACAAGGGAATGATCGCAAATATGATGGAAATGATGAGAGCAGATACAAATAAGGCAGACAGAGCACTCAGCAACCTTAAGAGGAGAGAGAGAAATAAAGAAACACAATGGTCGGTAGTTCCGTTTTTGGCAATTGACAGGACAAAATAGAGAGCAGCTTACGTTCTCTTGAAAATCCCGCCGATGGAACTGCCTATCAACAGACAGAACTGCTGGGCAAAGAATACCCAGGTAATCTGACTGAGAGTTGACCCTGTTTGGCATTGCAAGTCCAAAATAGTAGGTCCAAGAAAAGCAATGCACAGTCCAAAACTGAAGAAAACACTCCAGTAGGTCAAGGTGTGATGGGCATTCCTTTTGAACAGAGTTAGGATGCGATCATCTATGAACATCTTGGCCAGTGACTGCGCAAATAAATGGTAGTGAAGAGCAGATGAACCCTAACACAGCACTGCAAAAAGATTTACTTAAGATTTAGATTAGAATTTACTTTAATTTGGGTTTCAGGTCAGTCCAATTGCTCCTTGGTTCAGGTAGGAGCTTACCACAACAAGAAAAGGTTTCATTCTTGCCCTCTTTTTAAGCTTAAAGACTAGTACCCTCCTCTCTGGATTGCTTAACTGCAAAGGATACCCCGAGTTAATGTGTGAAGTGCGATCTTTCTAACATTAATTGGCCGATTTGAATTGGGTCAATGATTTGCATTTGTTAAAATGCTTCCTGCAAGAATTCATGCATATGCTCTACAATTCTCAAGCAATGGAAAGGTGCACCAATGAGAAATGGCAGATATTCTCTGTATATCCCACACTGAGCTCTTCTATGAACTCTTCGGCGGTGTGATAAATTTGCAATGTGTAACACTGCGCACGAAAAATGAAGCGTCGCATAAATCATGTTTACACATGCTCCGTGCTCAGGTTCCCTGTTGTCATCCATGGTGCGTGTGGACAAGCGAAATAAAACTGCATTGCATTAAATCACAATAAATGATCTGTCCTCTGTTCTGCGTTGTTCATTGCTCGCTATTACTTTTGAGGAAAACTGTCTGGGTGTCTTTTGACACAGGTAAAAAAAAATCCTGGTCGTTGGTGGGTGCAAGAAAGAATCTAATGGATAATCCTTTGCATAGCGAGTAATGCTCTACTTGCTGTGGCCATATATGGGCTTCTGGTAAAAACAAAACAGCAAAAATTATGGACAGGCAATATAAAGATGAACAAATGTGCCTGCTTCCTAGAAAAAGAATTATGATGAAAGAAATAGGATTCATCAGGACATTACCCATTTCGGTCTGACTACCTTCTATTTATTCCTACGCGCCCTTTCCCGTATTGTTTGCTCCGTGACTCATTCATCCCAGTTTGTAGATTGTTTCTCAACAGAACTAAAGGATCCATCTCTTCGTAACCTGAGAGATCCACCTTAACCTTGCCAGTTTGCTTCATTCAATTGTGACTCAGTCTGACACGTCGCGTTTTGACTGAACAGTGTCCCAAACGTGGGCGTGGGCAGGATATGTAAAAAGTTGTTGTATCACTGATGTGTCAACATCTCTTGTTGGGTGAACACGACTGTGAAGGTGCAAACCCAGAGACAAGTGTGTGTTTATACAAAAGGCATTCATTAACGTCCATCCTCCTCAACGCTTCCTCTTCTCAGGATAGAGCAACATGAGGTGACTCTCACAGCTAATTGTCAACCAAGACGTGAGAGGCGGTTGTTAAAAATCAGCTTGGTAACCAAAGTAAATCATATTTCCTCTCCCCTGGTTCTCTTTCAGAGTGGCTCCTCACTTTGAAATGGGTGGGACACAGCTGGTATATCTTTGCTATTGAGGGAACAATAACATAGGGACATTGAACACAGATCAGATCATCAGATCATCATTTTGGAACACAGATGAAACACTGGTATCCTCTGAAAGCATTTTCCTCTCTTGGCTGCCACAAACTCACAAACAATACTCACAATTTATGAGTACGTACGAGTGAGACGCTTGTACGTGTATATGAATTTACATCTGTGCTCTCTGCCAAGTTCCAACACTAGATGGTGTCGCAGTGCTGCATTTTTTTGTACAACATGGCAACAGCAGCACAACCACAGAGGTTGAATAACAGTGCGGGTGTCTCTCTCAAACTCTAACTCATTTTTCAAGTGTTATACCAAATACTAGTTGTTACTTGAAATTAGAAATGGATAAGAATATCTCACCTGGTCACAGAGTTTAGAGGGAACTTAACTTTCTTCACATTTTTTCAAGTCAAGCGACGGCTTGACACACATTCACACAAATGCAATCCAGCACACACACGCACACACACGTACTCGCGCGCACACTCTGTATTTGCAGAGGCCGGTTTTCACTGGGTTTGCTCACACCAGGGGGAGGCAAAGAGAGGAGCACTCCTCTGTCTCATCTGCATGGGATGTCACTTGGGGCTGCACTCCATCAGGTGTGTGAGACAGTGGCTGGTTGGTGACAGGAATTGCAATCTGAACACGGCGCTCCATCCTTGAGCCTCCGCTAGAACAAAAATGAAATATCCTTGAGCGAGACATTCAAAAACCCTGGAACAGTTTCCTTGGCAGCGTTGCTGAGGAGCTCGTGGGGCTTAAATGTAGCAACACCCTCAGGATGAATGCATACAAACATCGAAAAAAAAAAAAAAATTTGTAATGACAGGAGGCCTGGCAAAATAAAGATGCTTACTAATTCTGAGTTGCAGAGAGTTACAGCACATGTGTATTATTAGTTATGTATTATACTGTATGTATTTATTAGTTGCATTAGACATGCACAGCACGAGGCCAGTCAGTGTGCGCTGGGAAACACATGAAGACATTAGCGATGACACAACATGGGTTTCCACCCTCACCAGGGGGAAACATATCTGTCACCTCGGCTTGCTCTTAACTCCCAGTGGCTCTGATGAGAAATGCCCTGCAGTGCCCCCTCCTCCTAAAATAGAGCAGGAGATACATGGTATGCAAACAGGCGTGTCCAAGAGGCAAACCAAACCGTTTCGCTCCTCCGCACAAAGAACTGAACCCGCGTCCAAGCACAGAGAAAGAAGTGCTGCCTGCCACACAGCTACTTTAAATCTAGAGGGCGCATTAGTTAGCTTTCATCATTTCAAGCTGATTTTCAATTCAAAGTGCTTTTTTATGATGCCGGAATTAAGTGAACATGCTGTGCTTGTACGGGGATCATTTTGATTGTAATATTTAGCGGTTTACTGGGTTACAAAGAAGGCCTCCAAAGCAACCTTTTAAAATGCTTGTCATTGAAATGGCTGTTGTAAATATCGGAGGATGCTGCTGTCCCAAAAACGACTCCTCATTCTCTGATTCATGTGAGCAGACGAGCAGTAATATCCGTCCAGCCGTGCTATATTGCCTCATTATTCTCCATTATTGTCCCCATAAAGTGTTTATTATTGTCGAATCTATTTCATGTTGCTTAATTTATTTTGTCTGTCACCATCATATCATGACCTTTGCCTCTATGAATATTTGACGACAATGTAAATCAGAAAAACATTTCCAAGTCCTGCACATGCAAAAACAAAAACACTATTTATTTTGTTCTGCTCAGAAATGGATTTGAGCCACACAGAGAGACTGTAATAGCATACAAAAACTCTCCCAAAGTTTGATCCCGCTTCAGTGCACTGATCTCCCAATAAGCAGTAAGAATTCAACAATTATCGTTCATGTTTACAGGCTTGCAGGGAAAACGACACGCCTTGTAGGTGAAGAACATCAGCATCCTTATCTGAATGACGTGCACATCTGAGAAACGCTGTGAAATGACTTCTGTATGTGTGTTTCATCAATTGGATGACACATTTACCTTTCAAATAACAAAACAAAACATGAAGGAATAGAAGTCTTTTGTTATTCTGGTGTTCTGCAAATGCATGCGGATGGTGCAGCGAACTGTGAAACGTCCAATTCTTCCAGATGTTGACTTGCAGGGGGTAACTTCAGCCAGCGTGCCGGCCAAGATTTCATCTCCAGGCTGCCATCATAGCATGTTGCACACACGCCACTGCTCCTGGCATTTTAGGCAGGAGTGTGAGTGCCCACAAAATAATGGACTAGCACAGAATTTGTGTCACACTGACACACAGCTGACTTGAAATGTCGGCGCTTTAGACAGACATAGCAACCAAACATTGGGCGCAATTTTATGAATGGTGAACAGCTCAGTGTGTCTACCAGTGTATCTCCAGGAAGCACACAAAGAATAACAGCATGTTTTTGCGAGGGGAGCCTCGCCAGCTTTTCTCTGTTTAATAGAGAGAGCCAAAGACAGATGTGCTCATGCGTGTGCTTGTACAGCAACATAGTGCATGTTTGTACACACAAACCCTGCAGAGATAACACAGCGCTTGATTTATTCTTTCTGTGTTGCCTCTGCTGCTATTGCCTCTTCTTCTCTCCCCCCCGAGCGCCCTCCCT
>OMPJ01010286.1:0-15223 GCA_900312935.1 Carapus acus
TAGATTCCCAGCCGGACGAAATCTCGTTACGGGACGCGAATGGAGTCAAAAGACTCAGCGGCCACAGATGCTCTCACACGGTCAGTGCAGCAGCACACCAAGTTTTCCTCCAGCGGGAGGTTTGATGGTGTATAACGGGTACTGATCCTCATCTGGATGAGTCCGCTCACACAAACAAAAGGCTGAGGACAATTTGAAAATGTTTGCCGAGTGCCCACGTCTGTGGAGTGGTGTTTAAATGTCCCAATATTTGCCTTGGTCCAACTCATACACTGAGAACAAAAATCCGGACATTCAGCCTGTCCGTTTCCAGGATTCCAAATGATGTCTATTGCCTGCTCCGACTAATTTGAATGTTATCATTTCCAAAGCAAACATCATTGTGATTGGATGAATGTTAGCTTGCCAGGGGTTACACCAAGACAACACACCAGGATGTAATATCCTCAGTCATCAGATCATGAGAGGAGATTGAGGTCCTGATAACTGAATATTGGATCTCCACAACACACGCTAATCGACAAGATTAATCTGGGTGATGATTTTGGTTATAGTCACATTAATTATTAATATTACCTTGAAATAAGCCTTGTGACCTGGCCATACAACAATGGCATAGAGCTGCTGGTGCTGATGGCTGAGGATATGCTCTCAGCAACTGCTTTGAGAACTTAGTCATGGCGCCAGTGGTAGCCAGGCACAATGGGCAGCAGCTGATCAGATGTTCTAATCAACAGCAAAGGGGCAGGAGGGTGACTCGCTCTTCCACCTTGTGTGGAGGTTTGTTGGGCTTGGGAAGACATTGTACACTGCCTGCATCAGGTACCTGCACAATGTTTTTTGACCAGGTGACTTTGCGGTGCAACATGCTTTCCCATCTTGTCCAAGAGTGCCACAGCCCTGCCCACTTGCTCTTCCTCCACACCAGCTGGTACCTCTCCCTGGAGTAAATGGTGTCTCTCCTTGGCCCAAGCCTGGCTGACTGGGGTGTTTCGGAAGTAGCCCCAGCCTGCTTTTCCGTTTACATAGACCCCCACCAGCCTCATTTGTCTGAGGTGTGGCTGCGCCACCTCCTTGGAATCCCTGTGCGGTAGGCTCCTCTTGTACGTGCCACCTTGAATTCTTCAGTGAATTCTGGAGGGTGTTACTTGTTGCATAAAGGGCAGCACTGTTGAGGCTCATGATCTATTCCTTGAGGGTTCGAAGACCCTGGCATAGTTGGAGTATCGTAGTAGCCCTATGGTTTACGGTGTTGGAGGTGGTCTTGGGGTTACCCCCCTCTCCGCTCAACCAAATCTTTCTGAGCCATAGATGATAAAGACGGTAGCTATAACCTGTCAACATCTGCTTTGGCTGTGGCTTTAATGACGCTGGACACATCCTCATCAAACTGCAGCTACTTGCTCGGTTTGCTTGCCGAGGGCCATTGAATCCATTGTTGTGGAGCTCTTCTGCGGGGGCTGGGAGACTCCGATCCATGGCGGGACCTGGATGTGTGGGGTGCCTCCTGTTGGGCTCCTCCTGCATCTCACCAGGTGCAGGACCTGTGTGTTGTACCTCGCTCACCCGCTCCAAACATTTCATTCTTGTGTGATGGATTTTCAGGCCTCGCTTGTTTTTGCACAGCTTGCCGCAGATACATGCTATACTAGTAGTCAGTTTGTTTTCGGGGATCATTAACCCTGGGTCCATCCTATTGGAGATCTCATCCTCCCCCCTATCCGGCTCTCCTGAGGGGATTTTTTTCTGTAATAGAATAAATACCTACTAGATTCTTAGGGAACAACACCAGATAATTTGGCAATGTTAATTTTGGCCATGTTTGATAATACACAAGCTTGTCCATATACCGCTCCACATACTGGGCTACACTGGATCCACCTGCAGCCGCTGGCGAAGCTCCAGCAGCTGTTAAACTTTCATGGCTACTGTTACATTATAGCAAGTCAGGCAGACGTGTGTGTTGGTGTATGTGTGTGCAGTTACATTAGCTGAGGAACCTAAATTAAACATATTTCATAGCTCCCTCTGCTTTTCATCTCCTAAGCCTTGCGAAGCGACACATCACGACGTAGGTATGCGGTGTCAGTGTTTGTGAGCTGCTGATCTCATCGTTTGCACCTAGGAGAATCACATTTTCATTTTCAAGAGGCAGAAACTAAATAAATGTAATGTACTGTATATACCAACAAAAATTACTTGAGCATTTTATTTACAGAGCTGAAAATGAGATTGTCTGTGCGTTTGGCAATACCTTAGTCAATCAGCACAACACAAACTGTGATGGGCAATGGAGAAATTGGTCAACAGTTTAGGGGATCCAGATTCCCTTTAAATCAGATTTTGAGAGCTTGGTTGTGAGGTGAAGTGATAGCATGAGAAGTTCTACCTTATCTTCCTTGCACGTCCAGACTGAACTCGTGTTGCCCCTGCAGTGCCTGGCGTGCAAATGATCTCTGCAGCCATCTGTGACCATCACAGAAGGCCCGTGGGGCTGCCCGCATTCACCATTCCATTTACATGTCATTAACCGCTGTGTTGCATGCCTCTGCGCGATCGTATCTATTCACATGCATGCAAGATGCAATTTCACAGACAGATTTATGGGGTAGGTTTAATAAATAGGAGGACTCCTGTAGAAAACACTCCCTTTATATGTATGGGTGTGACTGCAGGTGCACTCGAATCAATGCGTGTGCACCTCGCCTCACGCAACTGTGGCGTGAATGTGTGCGTAAGAGAGAGGGAGTGATTGATGAACATAGTTTGATGGTGTCAGCGGGCCATGACAGCAGGACGGGGGAGGAAATCATTTCTTCTCTCTCTCTCTCTCTGGACTGCTGATTCAGACCTCGCAGGAAATTTGCTGATTGTGAAAATCACCCAAGAAGGGTCCTGTTAGAATAACCCTGATCCTATATCACAGCAAAACCAAGAGGAAGGCAACATCATCAAAAACAGGGGAAAACTGCAGTTTATCCAATTTGAGGCTGCCTGTTAGTAGGATATTGGTTTAGGTTTGGTGACATATGTAAAATAGTGACGTATGTATCCCTTAGATCAGCAGTACATAGGATGTGGGCATATTTTTGCTCCTCTCTCTCTCTCTCTCTGTGTGTGTGTGTGTGTGTGTGTGTGTGTGTGTGCACGCGCATGCGTGCGTTTGTGTGTGTGAATGCATACAGGCATGTGAGTGTAAATGGCCACCATGCCTGGAATGGACACTGTTTGACTTTAAAGAATTATCTCTACAGCTCAAAGAGCATGCAAATACATATAAATGTCAGCATTAATGGACATTTGCATATGGAGGAGAAGAATCAGGAAAAATGAAATGTCAACAGGGAAGAGATATCCTTCATGTCGCCATCAAGGGGATCATGTTTGTCGGGGAGGGAAGGATAGAGGAGAAAAGAAAGATTGCCAGTCAGAGGAGAGACTGGGTGTGTATGTGGAGCAGAGACGTGGGCCTGTGGGGGGGCTCGGGGTGGGGCATGGGTCTGTGTGAAAATGAGCTGTGTTGATTGGCTGTTTTTATCTTTTACAGTTTGTGGTAAAAGTTGCAAAACTGTTGAATGGTGAGGCGATTGACTCACCACATGGTTAAAGGTCTCGGTCCCGAGGTTCTGCCATGCTTGCATTCTTTGGGGTAATCTGGTTCATGATCTATTCATACCAAATTTACAGCGCAACAGTTCTTGTCATTTTCATTGCTGCATTGCACCAAAATCTCCTATGCTGGTTTACATCACTGTGCCACAGCAGTGCTTATGTTCACATGACAGATCCCAAGTGATGCTTTATCTAATCCCCTGGACCAAAGGTGAGCAGAAACACCATTCATCAACCTGCCACGCTGGATTTGGGCACTTAACCAAGTCCAGCACCTCAGTGCATGACTTCTGCTTCTGAACTGCAGACACACAGGGTGCTCAACCTGAAACAATTTAATTTTATTCATTTGTTTGCCTGCTGACACAGCCACATCACATCATACCATTACGCAGCTGCATCATAATCTGATTATTCATTGCACTGTACACTACAGGGCTTGGAAGAAGTGCAGCGTCAGTTACAGACGCTGGGTGGAAATCGTACAGGGCAAGAATGAACAGATCTAAATCCTTATATAACTAAAAAGAAATATAGTTGATGGCATTGTGAAATTTAGTAGATTGCCCATTCTCCCTCACTGCTTCTGGTAGTGAGTTTGATCGTCCGAGTCTATTTCGAGATCATTTTGGATGCGATGAGTCAGAATTTGTCTCCTCAAAAACAGATTGTAATTGAAACAGGATTTCGTGTTTAGATTGTGATTTCAGTTCTGAATGGAAGTGTGTGATCTATCTATCTATCTATCTATCTATCTATCTATCTATCTATCTATCTATCTATCTATCTATCTATCTATCTATCTATCTATACACACATGCCACAAATAAAGAGGAAGCTTAATGAATGGCTGGAAATCACAAGGGTAAGGATCACTGTTCTTTCATTTGTAATACATAGCGGGTCTGGTTGTGCACTTTCGTTTATCCACAAAACATCTCTAAGCCATCGTGTGGGAAGGCTGCAGCCGTGATGGTGTTCGTTGGCCTGGAGTGTGACCGCCTATAGCGAATAAGCTGACAGGTGAGTCCGGACATGTTGACAGGCTTTTGAGGACTCACCGCAGTGCCACAGCAGAGGGAAGCCGTAAGGGAGTCCATCACACAAGCCAACACACATCACAAACCTTTAAACTTGGGGAGCAGGTGGGAAGAATAATGTTGTAGCAGAAAACATGCAAGTACATTTGAGCATCAGACAACCATTTCTGCTGCTGTCATGTCTCATTCAGAGCAAGTCAATTGTGGACAAAAGTGCAACAGGCGAATTCAAGTGCGCAAAGCCTGTGCTTGAAGTTCAAAATATCTGCTGTTAACATTTTCATCAAAATAACCACATTAAATTGAAACCTTTTAATCCACATTCTTAAAAATCTTGTTGAATGTCTATGTTATCCTGTAAATAAAACCTGCTGAATGTAATGAACACGGTAATCAAAAAATAGAGAAGTTTGTGTTGCTAAAGTGTAATTTTAGATCATTTCCCCTCAATTTAATGTTGTTGAGACTGAGGTGTTGTTGTCACGTGAGCTAGATTATAAGAGTATAAATGTGTTAACACTGAAGTTCAAACTTCATAAAATCACTGGCTTGTAAAGTTGTTGTTTGGATTTGAGTTGTGGATGATGTAGAAATGAAGCTGTACGCAAGGCTACTGTGTTATATAAATGAATAAATATTAATGAGGTGTGTCTGAAATACTGTTATTTACAGAGGATGGTGCTGCCGCTGTTTTACATAATGACCAATAAATCTCACCGAGGTTGGTTTATGAGCAGCCAGTTCAGCACAGAGTCATTTTGAATCCTCAGGTAGACCACATATCTTACAGGATATTTAAGCTCCACAGAAAGCATGATAATATTTTATCTAAGCATCTTGTGCTAAAGTACACGTTCAGTATGTGAAGTAGTGATGAGCCAGTGATGCACCAAGATGTTTTTAATCGCCGTTTAAAACGAGAAATTCAGCCAGAGACTGATGGCTCTCAGCACCAAGCTGAGACAGAGGAGGACCGTGGTGCTGCGGAGCTGCTGGAGATCAGTTGTGCATGAAGAAGAACATTTTAAGGCGCTCAGTAAGGGGACACTGCAGAGCATGAAATTTTGAATCTGAGAGTAAAATGAAAACATTGTATATTTAAGCTGCATTCAGCAATGATCAAACCTGTCCCGTTCTCTACACTGACCAGCTGTCAGCGTCTCGTCTGAGGTCTGAGGTCTGAGCAAGATCACAACTCTCCCCTCTCTCTGGGGCTACAGCTCTTGTGAATGTTCTTCATTTCAATCAGAAATAACTTTGTTGTTATTTGTGTCTTTATAAAGGCAGATGGTCACACCAGGTGAATTCTGACAGATCCAAGGCTCTGTCCATCCCAAGATCATCTGCTCCCAGTCCTTTCTCTGTCCTGCTACGTCATCTTGTGGGATCAAATTCTACTCAGGCAGTGGTGACTTAGTAGACAATTATTTCAAGATTTACATCTCTGGTGGAATAAGAGCAAAATAGAGTAAATTTCAAGACCAGTAGTTTGTGTCCCCTATCGCCGCACTAGGATGGATGAAACACAGAACAACAGAACTTCACTGGTCAAAGGTGCCAAGGACATCGCCAAAGAAGCCAAGAGGCAAGCCACCAAAAATATCAGCAGAGCCGTAGATCGAGCTTCAGATGAATACTCAGCTCACCACAACTATGACCGTTTTCATAACGACGACGATGATGAAGAGGACGTTTACGATAAGCAAGGGGGTCATCAGGCCAGCAATGACGATGAAGGTGCCTCCAGTGATGCAACAGAAGGGCATGACGATGAAGATGAGATTTATGAGGGAGAGTACCAAGGCGTTCCCCCTTACAATGACGGGAGGCCGAGAGACGGCCAGGTGGCTCTGGGACAGCCGGTCTCTGATAGCGTGAAGAGCCGGAAAGAGCTGGAGAACGAGAGGCAGGCAGACGAGGAGGAACTGGCTCAGCAGTACGAGTTGATCATGCAGGAGTGCGGCCACGGGAGATTCCAATGGCAACTGTTCTTCGTGCTCGGCCTGGCGTTAATGTCAGACGGTGTGGAGGTGTTTGTGGTGGGATTTGTCCTTCCGAGTGCTGAGACGGACATGTGTGTGCCAAACTCTGGAGCTGGATGGCTGGGTAAGTTGGACAGCTAGACAAAAAACTGTTAATTCAATTCATGTTATTGCCACGCTTTCATACAAGACACCTACAAATTTTACTTTTCCCAGCTTTAATTTCAACACCGCCAAGTATGACAACAGAGGTGTTCAGGAGAATAAGTGTAAGAGAGCGCATCAGAAACACTGTGTGCCAAACACAGGGAATTCTGGAGGTGTGAGGAAGGCAGAATACACAAGAACAAACACCCTGTGAACACATTGTACAACAAATACTAAATAAACTGACGTGGTGCAAGAATGAATGAAAGAATCCAAGACAGCATTGACACAATCAAACAGAAATCATGATGTGTTGAGATACATCCTCAAAGTAATACTAGCTTTACCCAGAGATCAGTGCATGATTTCTGATGGAAAACCAGATATCAGAATGCAGTCTGACCTGCTGGGCCGCAAAAACATGTGCGATCAGACTCATACTGCACCTTTTTTTTAAATAACATTTTCAGCTTATTATGATGTGTTGTTAGACCAATATTCTGTGAAGTTTTATACATAGCCAAGAGAAGACAAAACCAATCATATGAAGATGCAACATTTTTCACAATCTCTGTGCTAATGGCAATAGTAGGAAAAATTGAGCCAATTGGAATTTAGTTCAGTAAATGAAGAACCATTTTAGAAACAACCATCTGTCAGATATGTGGTCGTGGGGGGTGTGACTGTGCTGCAAATGGTGTGAGTTCATACAAAATGTGCCTCTGTCATGATTTTTCTCATGCCAGACATGCTTCACACCTGGTGGCAATCAATGCCAATAGCAATAACTTTGCAGCAAGTTAGCGGCTCTGTTGCATACATGTGTTCTGTCTGATGGGGTCACAGTATTCAGCAAAAATACACAACTATTTCATACATCCACACACTTACCTCACATTAGCTGGTAACATGATCTCAACATGTGGTGAACTGAAGAGCTGAACATTAATTCTGGGTGACATTTTCAACTGTAGTCTCATTACTCAGCCAGTGTAAGCCGCCAGTAGGTTGTCACGGCACCACATATTTGGATATATGAGTGGGCGGTGTTTTTTCAACTTGATGGATTTCTCACATGAGAGAGAAACACTCAGCATGTGCGGGTGTGCCAGAGAGTGTGTCACCGTTTGTTGCATTGTGCTGTGTGTGGCTTGATTCCATTTTTTTTCCCCTCATTTTTTTTTTTGCCAGAAATAGCAACACAGCACATGTATACTTTGTCACACATGTTTCATCCTTACCCACATTTCATGGAAACCCTAAGACAGTGTATCCTGAGAACATACTGCTGGTGTGAAAACTCAATGGTTGTTATTGTTTGCCTGAATTTTACCGATATTCTGACTCTATCTCCAAGTGGGAACACAAGAGACATAGAATAGAGTGACTCATTGTTCCATCAGTCGCACAGCCAGTTGATATGAGTGTGTGTTCATATGAATGCTCATATCAATAACAAATACAGACTAATATAACTTATATAGGATGTTTGATTTACAACTTTGTACTTAAATCTAGTGAGTAAATAAGGACCCCCAAATTGATGGATAGACAGATGCAAATTGTAAGACATAAAATGTTGGATATGCGTAACCCAAAATATTTGTTTGCTGTCCCTCTGCACTCCCTTGTCTGTAATACACTCCAAATTTTAAAATCAAGGAACCGTCTGGATGCTGCAGTACCATCACCTTTGTGAAAATGTGATCCCATAATGCACTCAACTCTATCAAAGTCCCCACTGCAATCTGCCAGCAGGCACCTGAAAGCTACACTTAGTGCTCCTCTGTGTCCTGCCATCAATTCAATTACTGGCCTACAACCTTTAATGTTTTGGAAATCAGGAGGTTAGATTTAGCCTCATGTCCTGCCTCTGGCATAGCAGGTAAATGAGGGAGAGAATCTAGTTTGCTGCTGCAGTGATGCTTGGACACCGCATCGCTGATTTTGTGCTTGTCTACAGACTGATTGTTGCGGTTATATTTTGAGGGCTTGGGGCTTTCCCCAGCACTGCAACACTGAGATGCTGCACGGCAGCGTCAGCTCACAACTGTAACAAATCAGAGCTGATTTGTATATCAAAAAAGACATATAAGCGTTGAAGATGACAGAGCCTTTTAGTTTGTGCTATTTCTTTGTTAATTAATTGACAAATTTTATTTGTTGCCCAAAGGGAAATAGATCAACTTGCCTTCTTGGTGCTAAATATTGATCTGATAAGATCCGACTGCTTTTGTCCCGACGTGCAGCAGCGTGATCACAGTGCCAAGCTGTAAAATCAGCCACTCCTCTTTTTACTTCAATGTGCTGAAGAACAGTAGAGCTATATTGTTGATTGATTTGGTTATCATTATGCTCTGGTCTGTCCTACGTGACACCCTGAGTTGTAATCCTCTCCTTACACTCGCTCACACTCCTCATGTCTCACAGATGTGGTGATAGCATTGGAGTTCATCTCTGCGGCACGGCGCCTTGCTGCAGTTTAGGCATGCTACAGTGGCCCATATACCCCCCCAGAGAGCCTAGAGGAGAGAGAAAGAGAGGGTGAGAGATAGAGAGAGAGAGAGAGTGGTGGCTCACTTTCTACTACGGCTGGACGCTGTCATCTCATTCAGCACTGTTGGGAGATGCTGTGTGAAGATCTCCCCGAGCTGAATCTTTGCCCCAAGATCGAATATAAGTCTGTGGTGGGTCAGCTCGTAGGCTCTTGAGATGCTTGTTGCTCGTACAAACAGCTTTACATGCTGAACATTTGTGACTTTATCAGCACAACACAGTGATAGATAGACCAGAAGAGCAGCCAGCCAATCAAAATGTCCAGAGACATTACTCTTCGTCCACCCCCGTGTCCTCTGCGTCACTGCAGAGGAATGTATATACCAACGCAGCACATTCAGCCCTCCTCTAATTTGCTTTTGAGATTTTACAGAGCTAGAAAAAACGGAAATGAATTCATGAGCTGTGTGGTATTTTCTTTGAAGTAAGTGAAAATATACTCGTGATGCTTTTTTGATTTAAGGTGACGTTTACTGACTTTAAATCTGAGTGGTGAATGCACACTGTATATGCAAATCTGTATCATCACCAAATGCTACATCCATTGAACATGAGAGAGAATCTAAAACAAATGTGTAACTCCTGCAAGAATCTCAGCTATAAGTGTTCCAATGCAACAACTCCAACTATTTTCTGCATGGCTCGTCACAGCACACTGCACAGGCCCATGTTCACTTGCTGCTCTCTGCCTCCTTCAGTGTTAGCACACCTTGCCCACACTGATAGTCCGGTAGATATTACAAATAGCTGCATGGCATAGTGATGGCACACCTTTGGGCGAAAGGGAATTGTAATTGGTTTTATTTTGAGCCTAGAAATAGCGCTGTAGCCAAAAATGTTTTGCTTCAAATTGACTCAGCCAGTTCCACATCACCGTAAAAGAACATTTGGGATCTCTGTAACCATCCGTTCTTTCAACGTTCTTGGAGAGAAGCGAACGCTGCCCAACACTGGCATGATGACCATATTGCAACAGGAATTAACTAAATAAAAAACCCGAGGAGAGGACTGTGCAAATGCAAAATGTTGAATGAGTTCATTACAACATTTAGAGGGCAGATGATTCATTCAACAGAACATCTATACCTTCATTGGTGTAGGCATCATCGTCATTTTCTGATACAGTAAAAGTCAAAAGTGGAGTATTTTAATGTTTACACAAGACAGGGACCATACCGCGTGTTTAAGCATGTACCTGCGTATAAATATATCAACCACAGATATTCAATCATCAAACAACAAATTTACTCATTCAATAATTATTGAGTAATTTGATTCAATTTGCGTTGTGGACTTTGGTCATGAAATCTATCATTAGATCTCACATTAGCAGGCGTCAGTGTAATTAAATGCATCCCCTGGTCTCTTGAGTCAACTCTGCATCCTCCTCTTCCTCTGTCAGCCCCTGGTGTGGCCAGCCTGTCAATCACTCACACTCCCTTTGGATTCCCCTCATCTGTTGCAATCCCGATGCACTTACCCACCGTTACGATTGTTCTGCTTGAGGAAATAAGTCGCCAAATCCAGTCGTAGTCTGCCTGCCAGGACACCGTGCAGGGAGGAGAAAAAATAGAGCAGAAAAGTGTCAATGGAGAATTGCACTCACACACAAGAGCTAATTACCATTGCAAAGTAAGCACCAAGCCTGGAGACAACATAGAGTTTACTTGACTAATCCTTTCATGCAAAAAAAAAAAGCTACACAATCACAATGTTGCAGTACAAAGAGAGGGAGCAAAGTCTGCCAAGAGCTTTTCTTTAAGAATGAGATTTGGACGACAATGCAGCAAGAATCATTTCATCTTTATTGTGATGCGGGGTAAAATACCATTCAAGCACATCCACACTGTCAACGCGTGAGTTTAAGGTGGGTCTCCGTTTTTTGGACAGTTTTGGCAATTCTGTTGGCATTCTTAGATCTTTCTTTCTGCTATCTTCCCCGGTGCATGTCATCTGTGAAACCCACTAGGAGAAACTTGACATGGTTCTTCTTATAAGGCACAGATTCAGTGTATATCAGACTGTGCAGCTGGGCTTGTCATGCATTGGCCTCAACATGCAAAATTCAACACCTCGACCCAATTCAACCTCAGACTTCCTTTGTTTGAACCAAGAGATGATACAAAGTGACTGGACGCTTTCTTGGCTCTAGTTGTGCTGCCATCAGTGTGGTACATTCATCATGCTTGTAATTCACAAATAGTTTTATTGCCAGGTTTGTCACCAAACAAGGAATTTGACTTTGGGTTCTCTTCCCCTCATAGTACACACAAACAGACAAAAAAGTTTTTGCTGCTATATTCTGCGAAACACGTTTTTTTTTGCTGTGTGTTTGTCTGTTTCATGTTTCAGATGCGTAATGTTAAGGAGAAATGTGGATTCCCTATGTCAGACAGTGACCTTTGTTTGAACTCTGCAGGAAATCACAAATCCAATCTCAGAGCCAATTCATACAGCTGAACTACACCTCTGCTCCGTAACCCTCCGCCTTTTATTACACACACCCTACTCTGCTGTCAAAAAGGGCCATAAAATAAATGAGGTGGTATTACCAGATACCATCTCTTTGAGTACATGCATTCAAATGCATTATTTGTGAAGCTACACCAGTCAAAAGATGTTGGTGTGAGTCTGTGGGATACCGCGGTGGTGATACCTGCCCTAGACGTTTTCTAAGCTGGCTGTGGCTGGAGTCATTCTTTACACGGCTCAGCCTATAGGTGAGCCCCTGCGGCAGTGGCGGTGCATAGATAGATCCCTAGCTTGTCACCTGTAATGAATCACCAGCTCTCCGCATCATGTCTGCGCTGCTTGATAAGAGCTTCCACTCTCTACGAATCAGTCCCATCGCCTTAGAATGCAGAAAGAGGAGGAAAAAACGAGGACGCTTTCCCTTCATCAGCTTTCTTTCTTACGCGGCCTTGTCCCACAGAGCATCCGTCCATTCATTAGCATTTTTATTAGTATAGAGAGAGTAAAGAGGATTATTTACCAGGCCTGACAAGCCCCAAACCCCCCACCTCGACTCCCACCTCCTCCCCGTCTGCTCTTTACGCTGCACATTCTGAACGACGCAGAGAGGGATGACCCCGACTTCCCACCAGACAAGTGGTAAAGAGGAATAAGTGTTTGTCATCTTTAAAAGCACAGCTGCGAGGTTAACTACTGCTCAGTCACTCAGGCTGAATATCATTTAGGGGAAAAGGTCGCTGCAGTCGCGTCTAATGGAAATGGAGCCGCTTAGTTTTAACAGAAGGCGTTTTCAACAACATCAAATTGTAGCATTTCATTTCAGTCAATTGGTAAATGAAATCTAAACTAGGAAAAAGCAATACTGAAAAAAAATTATAGGTAGCAAGAACTGTCTCATTTGAATGCAGGGACTATTGACTCTTTGGTCAGGGATACGATGGGTAGGAACCAAATTCAGAGCAGTAGTGCGGCTGTTGCTGGTATTTATTTTCAAAGTCCATTGGGCAAAACCAGAGTCTGGAAATCGTCCAGTGCAAAAAGTCAGACAGACACGAACAGAACCTATAGATTCGACCCCAGGGTGAAACACAGAAAACCAAAACTGGGCACTGTCGAAAAAGGGGCAGGCAAACAAGTACAAAGTACCTGAGACAAGAACTGCAAGCAACTGAACTGCAACAAACCGACCACCCCAGAAACCAGTGGACAGCAACTCAAAAAACCCTTCTCAATTAAGCCCAGTAGCTAACAGATGCACAGACTGATTGAGGGACAATTGTGAACAAGAAGCTGAGGTCCCAAAACGGGCATGGGCGTATTCCAGAGTACCTGTGCCCAGGAAACAGTTCAAACCAGGCTGGGGTTTAGAGCGAACGGTCTCCCCAGGCAGGTAATTGTAGGCCCGTTGACCATAATCAGAGACAGGAAACGTTTTACCAACGGGCAGCCAAGCTCGAAAAAGGGCCTTGTTGATCTACGGATTTGTCCTGCTTGGTGCCCTTGCAAAAACTCTTTGCCTGGAGTGCTTTAACACAGGTTCATCGATCTCACCCAGCAGCTTACACAGACTCAACTTTGTGACCCCGTCCTGTAATTACGGGGGAATTTCAGAGCCAAATTCATCCCAAACCCCTTTCTCTACCTTTAGATTAGGAAAGGACCTCTTAATCATTGCAATTGTGTGTGTGGCACACAGCACCACTTTCTGTATGTTTGAGTACGTTGCCCTGAGTTTCAACACGTCATGGTAGTTGATGGCCTGTGCGTTACAGATCCAGAACCACAACTGACATCAAAATGGAAAGATGAGTTTTGGTTTGCTTGTTTTCTTCGGCAGGATGATATACCATAACACTACCTGCCGAGAGTTTTTCAAACTCAGACCTCAGGCACAATGTTGGCCTTTTCACTCCTGTGGCAATCACGTTTGTGTTGGAGTACATATAACAGTGTTTGGCCATTCCAGTGCCATTACAGGGTTGAGGCTGATATTCATTTCACATTTATAGTTACACACACTAATCAAGCATGACTGTACATGACCTGTACATAGTCAGATAAATGCAGCGTCTGGATTGGAAAAATGGAAGTGAATATTAGTACACGTTTCACTTCTTGACTGTGACCACCATAATGACTCCATTGCGAAAATAAGCAAATTCCTGTGAGTCCGTGTTTTTTTTTTTCATCAGTATGATAATACTCTCCATTGGTTTGCTAAAACAGAAGTGTTGCTGTCCCCTGCTTCTTTCATGTTTTATGGCAGACGAAGATTTTTATTCAGCCCCTGCAGCGCCTCCCTTGCCATCATCTCTCGTTCTCCCCTGCTCTGCCTCTCCCCTACAGGCAGCATTGTTTACCTGGGGATGATGTTTGGAGCGTTTTTCTGGGGCGGTCTGTCAGACAAGCTGGGCCGCAGACAGTGCCTGCTCATATCCATGTCTGTCAATGGCTTCTTTGCCTTCCTCTCCTCCTTCGTCCAAGGCTACAGCATGTTCCTCTTCTGCCGCATGGTATCCGGATTTGGGTAAGTCTCTTGTGTCTTCGTGAGGTTAAATTACATGACTGGAGCTTTATGTTGCCAACCACAATCCTGAATCCTGCCAAGAAAATGAACATCAATGTGTTTGACTGCAATTATTGTGTCAGAAGTGACAAAATTTTCATGTTGAAACTCGCTTTATAAAATTCATGTTTGGGTCACAGGTCATGGCAGCTCATTGTGTTGTATGGGAACATCTGTGACACTTTCCTTTTTTTTTTTTTTATCTCAACAAAAATCATCAAATAAACATCTAAGGCCCTTTTTTTAAAACTGTATTTGACTTTGATTTATGAGCTGATATAAAAATGCAAATTACAAAGTACTGGGTACAATAAGTGGTTTGAGTTCAGTGGACATGTACCTGGAAAAGAGGTATAGATAAATTGGGTTCTTTACCAGTGTTGGGCAAGCTACTTGGAAAATGTAGTGAGCTAAGCTACCAGTTACTCCATATTAAATGAAGCTTCACTACACTGAAGCTATCCACCATAGAAATGTAGTAAGCTAAGCTATAATTTAGGGGGAAAATAGCTCAACTACATCAAAGCTACTTTATTTTTTTATTTTTTATTCAACAATTTACAACAGGTGCTTGTTGACACAGCAAATCAGAAGCTTTTCAAAATTAGCATCAGAGAGACAGTCTCTCTTTGGTTGTTTATTATATATTGTGTTTTGTTGTATGTTGTCATGTGTAACCGCATGTAATTTTACTGAGAAGGCAAAGACAAAATTCCACTTAGGTGGCAGATGCTACTGACTGAATTGCAATTATTATCTTAGCCGGCGATTGTTGTGTTAGCTTCGGGAATCACCTAAATGTGTGTCCTTAAATTTGTGTTTGTCGCCTTGGACGTTGAGAGCAGCTT
>OMPJ01010287.1:0-33189 GCA_900312935.1 Carapus acus
AGAAGTGGCCTCTGCTGCGAAGCAGTCAGATTCTTTTGTACAGCTCATTAGCACCATCTACTGGTAAGATATTGTTCGTATCTCATAATGTATTTGTTAAACGATCTCGCAGTTACTCCACCGTAATCACTCCCGCCAATTTTTCTCTCACAAACCTCTAGCTCATTACTTGAAGAGTCAAAAAGTATATTATTGGGTTTTGAATTCATTTTTGAATTTGAGTCAAAAGTACAGATTTTGAAATACTACCAAACTGAACCAAAACCAATTCTGATTGTCAACAATCCCAGACAATGATTGGAATCTTTAATCCTGAAAAGATATTTGCATCATTCTAAAAAAAAAAAATTTATTGTGCAAAAGGTCAGCAAGACTTCCTAGGTTTATAGTATGACCATAAACCAGATTCACTCCATAAACCAGAATCCCTCCAAATTAATAATGCTTGTGAAGATTTAAGACGTTTTTGAAATGTTCAATGCTGATCATATAATTCACCATTAGTGTGACTTAGAAAAATACTGCACATCACCACTCTGAATATTCACTTGCATTTTCAAAAAAAGGCATCAGTACCACGATGTGAGTCACTTCTCTGTAACCCATAACACTCTTGAGCGAGCTCATGTAGCAGAGGGTCCATCTCTGTTTCCATATTTCCAATCTGTATGGTGGAGACCTTTCAACCAGCAGCCCTTTGAATGCTGACTGGCCCTCAATGTGTTGCAGACGTGTCTTTGAAGTACAAATATGGCCGCCTGGCGCTGGAGGTTCCGCTGCCCTCCAGGGACGAGACCTGCCGCTTCTTCCTGCGGCCCATGCTGATGAGCGTGGGCGACCTGCTCGCCGAGCTGCAGAAGGAGGATCCGGGAGTCACTGCCTCCGTGCTCTCCATGGGTAGGATGAGCGCCCGTGCCGTGCACATGCCCGACGGGTTATTTCGGCAGCTTTGACCTTTTCTGCCGCCTCCCCGCTTGACAGTTTGGCTGGAGGCGAACACACGGAGGTGCTGATCGGTGGAAACTCACGAGCAGTTTCACCCCAGAATGCGTTGTGTTCTGTTTATTAATCTGTACCATATGTTTCAAATTTGTCAGGATAGTTGTGACACGTTTGAGCAATTTTTCCAAAACATGATACACATAATTTACACATTTCTGACTAAATTGATTTTCCACTGCATCCATGTTTTACCAAATTCTGTACTTTTATATAGTTTCCTTACAGCAATTTGGGCTCATTTGTCACAAAGTTGTGGAAATACACTAGAGTTGGACCAGCTAATGGAAAACCTTGTTTCAGAATATTTGTTATTGTTTTGTAATGCAGTAGTTGGAAAGTACATTAGATGGGATGTTGCTGAGTCAGCAAAGCAGCCGAGTTTCATGAACACTTATTCGGCAAACAGTGTAAAATGCAACATAAATGGGACAGTAAACACTGACATTTAACAAAGGCTAAACTTCCATTTTTAATGCGCACTTCCTACCCCTTCCACGATATCTCCTCTAACCATGCTGTTGTTTCTTTGCGACAAAGCGTGCTTGGTCATGCTGCCACGATAATCTAGTGCAGATGACACAACAACATATTTGGACACCTTCAGCCTCTGTGGAGGTTCAGTCGAGCTCCTACATGTTAGCCAGGCGACGAGCAGTATGACTCAACTGGAAAAACCTGCCTCATGTCTATACTTATCAGTTTCCATCAACGCCACTGAGGAAGAATGACGCACAGACAGGAAACCAAAAAGCTCTCAGAAAGTTAGAATGTTGTGGTTGCTGTAAATGGGTCATGTCATCTTTTATTGTGAAGCTGTAACAAAACCATCGCTGACTGCGACTCCTCCTCTTTCAGATGGGCAGCGTGTAGCCAACACCACGCTCATCGACTCTCTGCTGGACAAGGACTTCCAGCTCACCGTTAACGACGCCGTTTACCGCATTCACCCACCCGAAAAGAGTACGTGCACGTCTCCAAACCCACCCACGACTCCATTCCGACATCCCATCGGTCCTTCCTCCCCCATCACGGTCTCTGTCGCCCATCTGTCTCAGGCTGCACGTCACACGAGCACGCCGTAGGGATGGACGACATGAAGCACGTGGTGCACCTGCTGCACTTGGCGCTGCACATGCCCGAGCACCACCTCCTGAAGGAGAGGCAGCTGCTGGAGAGGATGGACGCCCTCCAACAGGAGCTGTCACCCCTGGAGAAGGTGCGTCCACGAATCAGGAAACATTCTGCCAGTCCGCCTCAGACATTTCAGACCTGATAACGTGCGTGCCTCTCTTTGTGCTCTTTTGTTTAACTCGGACAGGTGAGGGCGCAGTTAAGTCATAAAGCAAAATTCCAGACCTCCCAGGCCCTGTGGGCCGGCCTGGCCTTGCTGTCGGTGCAGGGCGGCATCCTGGCCTGGCTCACCTGGTGGGTGTTCTCATGGGACGTCATGGAGCCCGTCACCTACTTCATCACCTACGCCACCAGCATGGGAATCTTCTCCTACTACATCCTCACCAAGCAGGCACGACCGGGGAACACATGCCTCAAATTAACTTGCTCAAGGGCAGGAATGCACACCGAGATATCACCCATCTGGCTATGCAGTAACAATCTGGCTTTGTTTTGTCCTTTCAGGATTATGTGTATAAAGAGGCGCAAGACAGACAATTCCTGCATTACTTTCACAAACAAGCCAGCAAGAAGCG
Source organism: Carapus acus (assembly GCA_900312935.1). Taxonomy (NCBI): domain Eukaryota; kingdom Metazoa; phylum Chordata; class Actinopteri; order Ophidiiformes; family Carapidae; genus Carapus; species Carapus acus. Next base: position 2,709 of record OMPJ01010287.1, read on the forward strand.
TTTCAGCGTGGCCAAATACAACGCGCTGAAGGAGGAGCTATGGCAGGTGTGTTTGTTGACCTTTTTCCTCATCCATCCAACTACAGGAAGTGCTGTCCCACTGATGTCAAACTGTCATCATTCTCAGTGGCCCTTACCTCCTTTTTGCATCCCCAATAGGTCGAGGACGACCTGAGACGTCTGAGGAACCCAACTCAGCTACAGCTCCCACTGGAACAGATTCAGCCAAAGCCATGATTCAGACCCCAAGCCAAAAAAAACACTGACACAGGACTGCAGCCAAGAGAACATCCCACCCCTTCCTCTCTCAATTTTGCTTACTGGTGCCTTTTTATCAGGAATCCTTCTTATTCTAAGCCTCGCGTACTATGTTGATATACACACCAACCATGAGTTAAGTTCCTATGCTGAGGAATAAAAATGATTCCCAAACTTTGGTTGAAGTTTGTTTCATTTAATTATCATATTCCTCAAGACTCATGATCATTTCATGTGCCCAATAATGTTTTTTACCCCCAGTTTGCTGCTGCTGGATGGAAACATTAACATTGTATTACATCAATAATGATTCGAGGAGGAAACAATAACTCAAATAACATGCTCTCAAGTTAATTGCACGTCCATCAACAGCTAGTGATTGGTTATGTCAGTGTTTAAAACATTGATTGCAATATACCAAATGCACAGTTCTGAAATATCAATTTAATGCTTGACAGTAATAAAATGATTTAGATAGTTTACTCCATTGATCCCCATTCTGTGCACCCTACCTTAACAGTACAATTTCAGTTCTACATGGCAAGAAAAAAAGCACCTTATTGTGTCTCACAGATATGGCCATTATGGACGCTGCAGGTTTTTTTTACTTTTTTGCACACTGTGAGTAGATGGACGCGGAGGTATGGAGCGGAAAGGCTGGATAAAATCAGACTTAAAATTTCACATGTTCACATTTCTACGGTAAAAATCAGTATGAATTCTGACATAATAACTACGGTAGTGCTGGTTTCGTTGTACAATGACACGCAGGAGTCATGGTGTACACTGGAAACTGGGTTTTCCTGAGTCAAGATCATGTGACAGCATGTTTGCAGGCCCTGAACTCCTCACTTCACTTTCCCTCGCAAACAGGCAGTAACTACACAAATCAAGAACACAAATTCCCTTTTTGATGAAGAACGTTTGAAGACAAACAACCAACAGCTTCGCTTGCCAGTTTGTACCTCGGCATCCATATAGGGCAAACATTTCCCTTTGACATAAACACTGATGTAAACGAAATGTGTTCCAGCTTGTTAGGAGGAGTTGAAAAATATTTGCCTTGCTAATTCCTTAAAAACAAGACCGACCTGAATGTTTTACCCTCCATGTACAAATCCATCAGTGATGCGAGAACCATTCCCTCTTTCAACAACAAGCACACAAAAAGTGCAAGATGTGTACTACTCTGCAGAACGTGGACAAGACATTCGACGATTCAGTAAAAATTACCTCGTATTCTTGTCTCAACATTCACGTTAATGCTGACTCAGCAGCTGTCACACTGCTTCTCCTGTGGCATTAATGAGACCTTGCTGTGATGGTCTTAATATGTGTGCGTCAACATGATCAGCAAAAGCCCTTGAGTGTGTAGTGTGTGGTGTGTGTGCATCAAAGAGGTCCAGCCCTGTGAAATGTGCTGAGGCTGGATGTTTGGGTGGAGTCAGCAACACGGTAGTGCCAAGAGATGCAGGGGAAGGCCGTTCCTCTGCATGCGAGGCACGTGTGTGTCTGGAAGCTTAACGATTTGATGAAGATCCACTTTCTTGAGCTGTGTCAAACTGTTCAGACGAAGTTACTTTACCCGCTCCCCCATGTTTGTTTGGCTATGAATTCAATCCACCCATGCACAGGTGGAAAACATAACACAGGTGTATAGAAAACCTGATAAAAACATTTAAAAAATCTATAGTCCCCTTCACCACATATTGATATGAAAATTGGCCTGAGCTCCCAGAGCTACTTATGATCACTTTTTTGGTCGGAAGTAAAGTTTCTTGGTGAGCATTGAAGCAAAACAAGGCACTTGCTTCTTCCCAATGGCGTTTCGGTCGTTACTGAAGCCGACGCTCCTCATCGACACTTTCCTGTTGACAAGTGTGAGCAGCTCCGTGAACTCCAGCGAGCTGCCGTGCTCCCGCAGCAGCTCGCACAGGTCCTGGATGTACCAGGAGCCATTGACAGTCTCACGGTGCGAATAGTAACCTGGACAGAGGACAGTCCACATTGACGATGATGTGGTGGAATCAAGATGATATAGGTCAGGCGGAGAGGAGTGCTGAAAAAGAACGGCTCACCTTCAGCCACAGAGTAGCACATGATGAAATCGGCCCCGGCAGGGAGTGTGTACACCGCCCCGGCATCCACCACCACCTCGTTCGTCTTCACCTCGCTGTCCACGTCGTCACACGGGGTGACTGGAGTGTCGTGCTTGTCTCCTCGGCACGCCTGAGAGTGGACATTTGTTGCTCAGGGTTTGAGAAGACGGCCATTCATGGAGGTTGCGTTGTCAGTGGCGTGTTTTGCTTAAGCAGACCTGCAGAATAAAGATCTTGGGCTTTCCCACGAGGCTCTTGCACCGGTCTCCCTTGAACAGAGCGGTGATATCCTGGATGCTGATCTTGCCGTCATAGGCGTAAATGTGATCGCTCTCGCCGTGGCTCAGGAAGACGCACACGAAGCAGTCCGCGTCACCGTGGTTTTCGTCAGCAACTGGTGGGATGTCGGTTGTGACATATTATGGCACAGAACGGCCAAAATTGTGTGCACAGAGCAACATCTATTGTATGTATTTTTTCTCGATTAGCCATCCTGTAAGCACTAACCTTCACCGATTTTGTCTAGCACGTCCACTTGTTTGTAGTTTTCGCAGACATCCACTTCGAAACCCAGCTCCAGAAATCTGAGAACAACAAAGACCCCGCAGTAAAATAAGAGCTGCATGTAAAAAGGAAACAGGCAGAACAAGCCCAGGCGAGTTGCTACGCTGCTCTTTGGAAACGCATTCACGCTACAACGCGGTGAGAAATAATAGGGCGCTGGTAGTCAAACCTTCTCTCCAGATTGTAGCGATCTGCGTTTGTTCCGTGTCGGTCGTTCATTCCCAGGCGCCAGTAGAAGCGTTCCTGGTTAAAGATGAGCGCCTTGCCCCGTCGTTTGTGGTTCATTGTGTACTCCTCTGCGGGATCCAGGAGACTTCTGAGATACAAGTGAATAGATAAATAAATACATGGATAATACGCAAGCAGGGCCGCAAGGCAAAAATGTGTATGTCAGTCAGGATAACAAATGTCATTATCCAAGTAGATATAATTCGCAAAACTTTACCTTCTGTATACAGCATCAGTCTCTGTAAGGTTCTCACCTAAAACACAATTTAAAAATGCGCACAAAAATAAGCACAACCCTGCCATATGTCAGCATCTTGTACAGGTGTGATTTTCTCATCAACACATTTAAACCCTGAACTTATCTCACAGGCACTGGTGGAGAACCAAAGTGGGATTGTGCTTTTTTCTTTTTTTGGTGTTTTTAGGGTGTTTTTTTTTGTGTAAAGGTGCACGTATTGCTCCGCCACTGCTACGGGGTCGAGCAGCTATTGTTCCCCTAAGCGCAGAGCAGCCACAGCCCTCAATGGGCGGCTGACAGCTGGAGAAAGACGGCAAAAGGTTGCAAAAAGAGCAGAGGCCAAACGTGTCACCCAGCATGGCTGAGCTAAGGTTTCTATATGCTACACCAGCACAAAGGTGACGTCTGACTGCAAACAGAAATTTCACACGCCAACATGTATGTTTGCCATGGAGTTATTAAGTAGGGAAACGCAAATACACAGTCAGACTGAAACTTTAAGGTCCCGAGGACAGATATGATGGTATCGATTGTAGACTTATCCCTTTATTATTATAGTCTTTCTTGTTGACATTTACTCCAGGCGTAAACCAATCAAAATGAGATTACATATTATGTAATACGTATTGAGCCTGATTAATTGATATAAGATTGTCTGCAGTATCGGAGGCTGCCCTCAGTAATCTGGTATGTAAGGGAGAATTTAAAAATCAATGCCCTTATTTATGTTCATCCATTGAAACCGGTGTGTAATTCCACTTCATAAGCATGTGGGTGTCGGTTTACCCTCATTTAAGTGAAGTCTATGTTGTTGTAGTAACAGGGAGCGCAGCACAATGGACTCATCACAGAAGTTTGTACTGTACTTTGTACCCGACACCTGACCAAATATGATTTCTTTACAACCCAGACCACTGTTTCACTTTTATTTCATGGAGACAACTTGTTTCATGGGAACAAATGCGTTCCACTGGTCAAAACCACGCAGGCTCAGGTGATGATTTTAAAATCATTGAGAGGGAACGTACCTGCCCTGTCGGTGGCTGTACTGTCTTTGGCAACACCTCCTGACAATAGGGAACACAAAAAAGGCACAATTACGATACGTCCTCACACAAAAAACGAAGGAAATGCTCCAACACAGTCACACAAAGTGTTACGTTACAGACACTAACGAGATCGCGGGGCAAAACTTTCAAATTTCAGATACAAACATTGATCCGGAGAGGGGAAGAGAGGAGAAAGGAGGCAACTCCTCTTAAGTTAAGTCTCAATCCTTCCCTCGATGATGACTTTTCACGCCGTGATCAAGTGTCGGAGTTGTCACTGGTTGTTGTTTAAAAGAGATTGTGTGCAAATATACCTGTGCGCCTGAGGTCCGCGGTGTGAGACATACTGGAAGCTTCGCTTCGCTTCGCTCCAACTGAGGCAAGACAAAAATGAAATTGTGTCCGTATACCAATACTGACCAACTATTGGCGGTTCCTCCCCTGCACGCTCATTGGCTTAGCTCAGTAAGAGGGAATCCGATTGGTCCGTTGTAGCTGTCGATCAAATTTGGCAGGCAGGATTTCCGTGTTGAAGAAGAAGTCATTACTGGGAGGTTCAGGGCAGTGTGTGCTACTGACTTCTGACTCACCGTTAATAGTTTCGGCCAGGTACGCTGGTGGCACCAACAGAGATCACAATCGGGTTCTCTGAAACGGCAGGCCACACCTGTCGTACTTTCAAATCAGACTGAATCGTCATTCATCTCGCTCCACTAGTGGCGCAGTATTCGACTCATCTCTAAGGTGACAGTGATGCTGCTGCGGCCACTCCCGTCTCAGGTTACTGAGGGTTTTTGTCTCTCACTTCTCCAGTTTAATTCTTGGATAGGAGAAATATGTAATTTCCAATACACCCATATCACATAAGTTTGTAATTCATTACTTTTGATTAATTGCGGATCTTAACCTGTTGCCCTTGATGCGGTGTGAGATGGAGATCAATTCTAAACAAACATCATAATCATACCATACGATACCATACTATATGATACCATATGATTTTTGTAGGATCCAGTTAAAATCACAGCCTGTGTGCTCAATTTGAGTACTGTGCCTGTCACAGCCCAGTGGCTTTGGCATACGCTCAACTTTTCACCAAATTATTTTGGCCGTTGTGAGATGAGTAACAAAGTAGCGCTGCACTATTCTTTCAACAAATACACTTTATTTAATTTCTTTTCAGTGGTCACAGGAGTGGATACCACTCCAAACTACATTGGTCAAACTGTTAACAGTTTCCATTCCATTACATGGAACTTTCTTTAGCATTAGTAAAATATAAATTAACAATTATTTTCCAAAGCAAAACAACAGTAAGATTTAATTTACTTTTTTGAAGATACAGTTTGTGTGTGCAACTCCAGTGATGCCGGCATAGAAACCTCTAGATGTTAAGTTTGATCCCAAACAGAGCAACACATGGTTGGTCTGTATGCGAATTAATGTTCAATATTTCACAATCCTCTATCCAAGTGTCACAGCTCCTTCTTCATTTCATACTGACACACACAGGATTCTTTCTGGCTGTCCAGGTACGGTTTGCACCCCAAGTGCATCACAGCATCAAACAGCAAGGTCACGGCCGACTCACAAGCTAGGACAAAGAGAGAGAGAAGTGGTAGCAAATGGACAGATATGGAACTCGGTCAGTATTTTGAATATCTGTTTATCCAGACACCTCAGAATGCAACATTGAGATTTGGAATTAAAAAACTAAAACAAAACACGCTCCACAACACCCCCTGTTGATCACAAGATCCAACAACAGAAAATCATAAAATTTGAGAATTCCTGGATTAACACACAAATGGACTCAGCTGACATCCTTCATGTAATCACAATGTGACATTTTAAGTGCGGTAATGATTATTTTAACAATCCAAATCTGACTGGAGAGCATCCTCACTACTGCATCACATTAACCTGACACAATAACACTGGCATTTTCCTAATGAGAGTCACGTTGGCAGCCTTAATTGGGTCTCTGTTTATTAGTTTCACTTTTCCAAACCACTTCTTCTAGATTGCATAAATTTTCCCTGGCTATACTTTTCTGAATTTCCTGTTATTGTTGCTTTTCCTCCACTTGGCACTGTGCTTCGTACACAGGCCCACTGTGTGTGCAAAAAAATTTTCTTTCAAAATATCTGAACTAACGAGCGTTTGTTTAAGGATTTAAAGAGCACTGCGGTTATCTGCCTCTAACTCTGCACTTTTATGAGAACAGCAGACAAACGCATGTTGTTCTGAACCTTGTTGCGCAGACACGCTGAAGAACAAATTGCTTAAATTTCATCTAAGCATCACGATCCAGCCCAGTTTTCACCGAACTCAGGTGGAAAAACACACCCACATGAAGGCAGCTCATTACTGAAAATGCATGCAGATGTGCATTATTCACAGGCGTGTGTGTACAGTTGCAACAGTAGACAGTAGCAGGAACTGCTCACCTTGCACACTATGAGCCAAACCCAGTGTCCTTTGAACATTCCTACAAATGGTCTCCAAACAGTCCTGGAACTGCTCGTCACAGTCACGCTTGTCACTGCCGCATGTGTCGTAGCAGCGGTCGTGTTTGTTGCAGCATTTGGTCATGGATGGGATGCCGATGTCAAACTGCAAACAAAGCGGACATTTATTCATTGATGTTTTGATGGTTTTCACACTGTGTCGGGCTACAGCAGCAATCTGTCCTGGTAGCTGCAGGTATGGAGTTCAAAGTGATGAAGAGTCTCACACCCGCAGCACTGCAGCGACCAAAAAAACACAATGTGAGCTTCAAATTTCTCAAAGCGCAATCTGATTTCACTGATAAATCATGGACCATGCAGGATGGAGACGTTTATGTGAGCAATACTGTATCGTTACAAATATTGTATATTAGCAGTCAGATTGGCAGCTTGTGGTCTGCAGTAAAAAGAAGCCCAATGTCAAAGAAACTGAATCATGTTAACTGCTTCAGGAGCACATTGCTAAGCAGCATCTGCTCCTCAAATAATAATGGATGTCTAGATGCAAAATACCAACAATTTCCCTCTACATTTGTGTTTTTCCATTAAGAAATATAAAGAAAAATATGTTACTAAGTTGAAAATATCTACACAATACATGCCATCCACCCAAAACAGTTTAAGGGTGATGTGAACATTTACAGATGTAAACACAGCAGTCTCAGTTCCATGATGTGCACGAATATCTTCTCAGGTTTGCATACAGAACAATGTTTTAATATTCAACCCATAACTGTCCCATCAATTGGGAGTCTTGGTTGCATTCCCACTACAAACAGCCTCCACCTGATGTTCCTATGGCTGTTGGATAGCGGACCAGTGAACACTGAGGTGACATTTATCGGGATGCTGCTTTCACGGGGGCTGTGATCGGTGCACCCACGCCCACCTACCTGAAAGCCAAACAGCGGCGAGCCGCAGCCGTTCGGGGGCGGTGGTTTGTAACCGGGTCGGGGAACTGCGGCGTACCCTTGGAGGTGCAAAGGTGAGGATGATTAGTGTCTTGTTACTTTATCTCTAACTTAAACACAGATAAACGGACGAATTTAACGACTTGTTGTGGCGCCTTAGAGCTGATACTGTAGCGCTTCCTGCAGCACTACAGAATAAGTCGAATTACATTAAACGTGTTTACCAGCCACACCCCGATAAAGAGAGCTCCAAACATCGAAGTAGAAATCACAGATTTGTACTTACCGTCGCTACATTTATACCGACACAGGCCATCATCACCGCCGATCAGCTCCAGCGCTGCGTTCAGGTATGTGTCTATTTTGTGGATTCCGTTTCGTATAGTCTTCAGAGTCATTCGCCAGTCAGGAGTGCCAGGCTCCTGGCTGTCAGAGGCACTACACGATAGCAAAGTCAACAGAAACACACACGGGGGGCCTCGGTAGAACATATTCGGTCCAGAGAAAGTGTGTAAACTAGGCGGATTTACTCAGACCACCACCGCTTAGCATCATATACGACGTATGTTTGTTTCTATTATCGCTACGGAAGCCGGAAAGGTACAAGTGTTTTTTTTCTGCGCGTTTCAAGTCTATCACATGACCGCTGATAAGCCAATTACACTTCGGTCACATGGTGCGTGGTGTCACTGTAGTAGCAAAATAAAACGATTCAAATGGTGATCAGGTATTAGATTCCACACATCTATATTTGATGCGGATTTATTGACATAAAATTATGTTGTGTAAAATTATGACATATAAATTAATGTCAAAATTGAATTCCCGTTGCTCCATTTGCTATGAGTCATCGTCGTAGTTATCCCCATTTCCATGGTTCAGTTTACTGACTTAAAAAGTTTTCATTTTCAGCTCAGTGGAAGGTGGTCTGTACTGGCTAGTCATGGTGGTTATCCCAAAATCAGTAGAAAAAATAAAGATAATTGGATTGGCAGCATTCAGCATTAGAATGTTATCATGTCATACCAAACCACCTCAATCTTTCCTCTTCCTTGAAATGCTCTACCACAACTGTTCCTCTCCTGTGCTGATTTTTAGTCCTGTCCAAGCTATCAGCATCCTCACCTCTTCACCTCCCGCTCAGCCATCTGTTTGTGAGACAGAGACACTGTCTCTAACGCCAAACATCATGGCAGGTCTCCCAACTGTCTTGTAATTAAGTATAGCTGCTATCTCTCACCCACAAAGCACCACTGACTCTCTCCTCCACCAATGCCACCCTGCCTGCACTCTGCTCTTCACCTCTCTGGCTCAACATCTGCTAATATTGAAGTTATGCCCTCTCACCAACTCCTCTCCAAGCATCCTCCCTTGTCCACTTAACACACAAACCTGTTTAACATCGATGACCTTTCACTGGACTTCACATTTCTGAAACTACTCTGCTAATCCTGCTTTGCCAAAACTAACTAAAAAAACTACAGATAAAGACTTACAGGTTGCCTTACAGACAAATAAATCCACCTGATTGTAACAACAATTCCTTTATTCAAATGATGAGGCAAGCTTTCGACCAACCTTGTTTCTTCTAATTAAATAACTGCATAAACATTTAAAAATGAAAATGTACAACAATTTGTAAGATTAAATATTTCGGGTGTCCTTCCATACTTTATCGTAATGTCACATTTCTGAAGTGGACACCATAAAAATTTGGTAGCACTTCGAAAAGTTGCTTACAATGCTTCACTTGTCTTGCCGCGTTTGTGTTGAGTTTATGGCTGAAGAAGTTGTCAATTTCATGTAATATTTTATCTTAAAAATGCAATTAAGTGGGACAGCTTATCCAGGTGAACAAATAACGTTCCTCATTGAGTTGATTTTAAGTACAAGATGCTACAAGCCATTTGTTTCTTTAAAAAACTGAATCACTTGAGATGCGTCTCATATTCAAACTACTGCAAGTAAGCGGAGTGCAATTATCATTATTATTATCTTTTTTTTTTTTTTTTTTTTTTACAATCAAGTGTCTTAATCTGCCTGGCTTTCAGAGATTGCAAAGATGGACACACAAAAAAAAAAACATAAATAAAAGGTGCAGGGGTCGTCTCTTGTTATTGTGAGGAACAGAGTGGTTCACTGAGGTGCAACAATTCCTGTGCTGAGGGATGCAGTGGACGGAGGTAGGCAAGGGAGTGGGAATGTGAGGACGGACATCTTAAAACTCTCACAGCAGGCAGATTTGAATGTCTTTTTCCTCCCATCTTTTCTTTTTCCTTAAAAAAACCATGGACGCACAAATCTATTCATACACATCTATGTCATCTATACGCTGGGGGCTCATCCTCCCCGGAATAAGTTATTTAGTCTGTCCAGCTCTTTGCAGTTATCCATGGTCATCAGTTCCGCCTTCTTCCGCATCCGGTCGTCTCGGTACACTTTGGCAGCATAAAGCAGGTCTATTCCTGAGTGAGAGACAAACAACAAGCGGGTGAGCCAATGGCAGCCTCGTGGAGGTCGAGGAATATGTTCAGGACATGGTTTTACGCACTCGTCTGCCTCTCCTTCCAGCAGTTGTTTCGAACATTCGCCACGTGGTCTTCCTCCACGCTCTTCTCGATCTGCTGCAGCGCTGCCCCCTTGAACTCAGACTTGAAATCCTTGCTGACGTAGTAGTTGATGTGCAGGTTTTCTGTCTGACGTTTGATGGTCTGACCCGTGGACCTGAGATGACATGAGAATACACTTACACGATAAATATACACTACACTCACAATTCCTGCCCAGTTTCTGTTTGAGTAGTGATGAATTCTGAGGCACATTGGGGACCATCGTCCCATTATTACTCCAAAAGAAGGTTTTTACGTACGGCCGTGAGTAGAGGCTGTAGGGCGGAGGAGTCACCATCATCTGGCTCAGTATGGAGACGAGGATCAGGACCACGATTGGCATCAGCTGGATGAACATGGAGAAGCCGCCCTGGGTGCACACACAGGTAGAATAAGCATGCTGAGGAACACAAGAGTTATAGATTCAAGAGTGGTGGACGTACATCTCCTCTCTCCTCCGTCCTCTCTTGTCGGTAATCCGTCTGATTGCTGTAGCTCGCCCTGCCATTGGTGAAGGTATGCGCACTCGCTGAGGAGGACCAAATGAAGATAAATTAGGGACAAGATAGACAAAATAAAGAATACTGTGATATCCCTTAGCAATTTTTGTGTACATGAGGGGAAGCCTCCTCCAAAGAACATGTTGAAGAGGTCTTCTGGGGTGATGTCGGCCTCAAATCCCCTGTGGAAGTCGAACCCTTCTGCTCGCGAGTAGCCCGGGCTGCTGGACTCCTCTCCTCCCGTCAGGTCATACTGTCGCCTTTTGTCTGCATTGCTTAGCACTGCGTACGCATTGCCGATCTCTGGAATCGAACATAGTTCAGTGCATTGTGGTAGGTTACAAATGAGAAATTCTGCGTCTCAATTTGAATGAGCCTGCATGAATGGGAGGTTACTTTTGAAGGCCTCCGTTGCCCCCGGTGCGTGGTTTTTGTCTGGATGGAACTTCAGTGCAAGTTTCCTGTAGGCCTTCTTTAGTTCTTCTTCGTTGGCCTCTTTATTGACACCCAACACTTCGTAGTAGTCTTTACATCGTTTTATCCTAAGGCACAGAGAAACAAATGAATGTAAACAAGTCCAAATATTTACTAATGACATTCAGGAACAAGGTCACAGCTGCTCCATCTACACATCGCTCTTCATTTTAGTTCCTTTATTTTCATATTCCTTGCTATTCTTCGGTGGAACTATCAGGGCATGCATTCTGTTGTGTTTCTTGTTTAGAGGATTATCAAATAATGTCACTAATGTGGAGTTTTATTCATTTTGAGCATTTGTAGAGCCTCATATCAGATGGACACCAGCCTATAATGAAATATTTTGACATACCTCCATGCGCATCACTGAAACTTAACAATGGATGAAAACATCACTGGCCTCAAGTATCAGCAGACTCAGATTCTTGGTGTTCTCTAACAATGCTCTCTCAGCATTAGATCATACATACACACACGTTGCAGTAGAAGTTCAGCTGAAGCCCCCGGGAGATCATTTTAGGTTAGCATGTGATGCTGTAATACCGTTGTGGCCTGCCCGAAGGACCAGAAATGAGCCCGGGGGGAAAAGCATAACCACAACACACTCCATTCACGCTCCGTCCATTATCAACTGTGTGTTTGACGATGCCCAGGCTCCCAGCTGGCAGGACTGTGTGCCGATTGCATCCACTCCATCACTACGTGGACTTCACCAGCAGACCACAACGCAACAGCAGTGAGCATCAAAAAAATGACGCAGGGATAACAAAGCGAACACAAATATCTCACTTCAGGCTAATTTTGTATCCACACCAGCACATAGGAAATAACACAACCATACATCCTCGTAATGCTCATTAGCAAACAGGATTCAAGGGAGTCACAAACCATAAGTTACTTCCGCTCTAAAAATCTCATGCAACGTGACGTGTGCTGTGGTGAGGCAAAAAGATGCAAAATCTGGGTGCAGGTGCACAACAGGACAAACGTCTGGAGTATTTTTTTGGGAGAAATAACAGCTCCACGTTTCTGCAACATCCAGAGTTGGCATGAGAGGCGTCATTCTCACCTCTGCACACCTTCGGCCTGCTCTTTGGTGAAGCTTTTCGTGGTCTCGCCTCCTCCGGACTCGTTGCGTCTCCTCTCCGATTGCGCGCTGTTCTCGGCGGCCTCTGCTGGTCTTCTGCGATACGCGCCATTACCCGCCGAGCTCCCGTTCTTGCTCAGTGCCTCTAACAAAGCTGGAAAAGACATGATTAGATTTATTACTCTGATATAAACCAAACACTGATGACGTTTATCAGGAAACAAACCCACACCCTTACCAAAAAAATGTTCCATGACAGTACAAATTTCTTCACACGAGACAAATTGAGCCTTACAACAGAGGTCGATATCCTCACTGTCAGCATGTGTGTAACTATACTGTTTTTATGAACCAACATAATTCACTCGAGGACAGAAATTCAAAAATACATTCTCAATTGGAAATTCCATTACGATTTTTGCTTATTTTAGACCAGGCAATGAGGACTACTCCATAGGTCCTTGAGGGCTACCTGGTGCCCACAGGCACCACGTTGGTGACCCCTGCCATAAATCATCACACATCCTCTGGCAAACGTTTGGTTGTTGTCTTATAGAGCGACAAAGGCCTTTCACAAAGAGAACCACACTTCACCCAGATTTCATACACTCCACATAGAATTTTGAGTTTGCTGGTTTAACATTTGAGAGAAGATCACCATAGTGACCTTTGCTGTAAATGAAGTTCAGGTTTTTTTAGTGTGAGTGCAGAGCCTATGGTGGAGTCACTTCACAGATTCAGAGGATAGCGAGTCACCAGTGAATATCAAGTATCCACTAACTCCTACTATGTTCAAGACAAGACGACCTGACCAACAACCAGCGTGTTCCTGAAGCAGCTACGTTTCCCCTCTTTAACCTCACTAACCCCATTAAAAAGCACTTTGAGATATTTGAGACAGTGTCTGCCTGTCACCTCCAGGGGACTCAATCACTTCACTGTGATTTAATTTGACCTAATAGTGATGGTCCAGGAGCCGAGAGGAAGAACTAATGATTCAGATTTTACATTGCATTATGTCACCCGTCTCGAATTGTACAAATCGAGAAACAGCCCGGTTACGATGTGGGTGACATGGTGAGGATCATCACCTTGGCACAGCACACCGCTATCTAATCTACTTGACAGAAACATGCAGCTTGTCAAAGGCAGCCTCTGCATGGACCAGGCCAGACGCTGGTCATTGAAGGGGTACACAGTTATCAGACATGTCAGGCTAAAAATTGCGGACACGGCAATTCTAGGCGTGTGCTTTCAGGGCAATATTCATCCATTCATTCAACCTAGGGTTTAGCCTTTGCGTCTGCTTGTTGCTAACGATGGTTAGTTAGCAAACATGACGCTAGGCCAGCTAGTCCCAAGCTAACTCGGAAGTGAGGATGTTGTCATAATAGCATCGATCTGTGCGGCCGGTGTTTGAATATACATTGTGAAATACTTATTTCGTATCATTGGTCGTAATACTATACAACTGGCAGATGACAATGACAGAGAACTTGTCATTATCTTTTTCTTTAAATCACCTTATAGCTAACACCTCTTACTATGTGGGCTACTTCACGGTCGTTGGCTAATGTGGGAAAGCCCAACACAGTAGCATCTTTAGACATCTTTACCTTTGGCCCTGTCAGTGGGGTAAAGCTTCTCCGCTTTAGTGAGAAATCTCAGCGCCTTCTCCTTATCTCCCGCTTCTAGCGCCTTGGTCGCAATGTTCATACATTTTTCCGCCTCGTCTCGGTTCCCTTCCATCTTCTTTCCCCTTCCTCCGCCGGCAGTCAGCTGATCAGTAGCAAAACCACGTGGTCACTCCGCCAAGCGGGATGGTACGAATCTCGCACCTGTTCCTGACAGACCTGATTAGATGAGAAAAAATAAAGGAAGATAATCCTTTATCGTGCCCCACCGAGCTAGGTTACAGGTTACCACAATATTTATCTTGTAAATTGTGTATTGTCAGTTAGGTATTTCCTTAGTATGTGTAAATTGTATGTTGTTAGTTACTTAGGTGCCCTCTTACTGCCTATTGTATACTGCATAGTTTTTATTATCTTCAACCTTCTGTATCACCGTCTGATGCTGAGGCCTTACATTTCCTTGACTGCAAGATCATTGGATCAATAAAGTACCTTTACCTATCTGCCTACCTAACATAGTATGAAGGCACACATTAAAGAAACCAAACTAACGCAAAAATAAAATAAAAAGATAAATCAAAACAAATAAATAAATAAAAACAAACAAACACAAGGTGAGAGAAACCATGCTCCAATGTAAATAAATTTACATTTACATTTAGTTATTCCTGTCGGCTTTAACATTCCCACCCCATCAGCGCTGCTATTACTATTTATATTTGAATAGTTATTTATACCGATATTTATAATGTATATACTGTGTGTTTATATTCTTCTGTATATAGAAACTCTCTTCTTCCTTCTTTTCTTTCCGAACTACTTACACCGGAATGCAGCATCTTAGTGTCATTACTCAATTCAGTTGCTGTAATGACAATAAAAGATTCCTGATTCCTGATATCCTTTGAGAAAGATAAAAAACATTTATGAAACTATCTATAATGTGCAAGGTACACTCCCCCGCGAATAGAGATTGAAATGGGCTACATTATGCAAAATACACAACTAGAACTATTCTAGGCATCTTAATTTCAATAGTAAAGGGTTACCACTGATTCCTATGGAAATAACAAATTTCTGCCATAATAGAGGGATATGGGATGACATTTCTTACTTTTGTAAACTGAGCAGTTTCCTTTCTTAGTTACAAATGATTGATTTTTAAAATGATTATAATGTAGCTGATACTACAAGAAACCTAAATGTCCCATGTTGAGTTCTATCCGAAATGATTAGAAATATATTGTAAGTAAGCAAGCATGCCGCAAACCACAAATCGTGATCTTGCAGATTAACAGTCAGGTCTGGGGGGGGGAGACAATGCAATTTATTGTGATACTCTCATCATAATTGTGTCTTTCACCTGAATGTGTGATGTTCCCTGACCACGATACAAGCACACAAATAAATTTGCAACAGAAATTTCGTCAATATTTGAATATCTATGCACATATACAAAATCTGTGCTTTTACATTTGTGCATTTTGCACTGCTTTTGATACCTTACTGGAATTCTTAATAAAATTTATAACTACAGTGATTTGTCCACATGTATTTTGAAAACCACAACGGAGTGGCTCTGCTCCCAATAGTGGGCAATGGGCTTTTCGACTCAAAAATTACAAATAATGTAAATATCTGCCATTCTTTATTTCTCTTTCCACAAACCCGTAGAAGTGTACAAACATCAAATGGCTCATCTAGAGGATTTCGAGTATCTTTTCTACAGAAGTGACAGGGACAATGTCGTCTCAATTCCAGCTGAGATTCCTGCTTGCAAGTGTTCTACTCCGACACTTGTGGACACTTGTCAGATGTCGAGTTCATGGCGTTGATCGCTGCATGGATGCGAAAGTGCAGTCTTGACTCCATATTGTAGTTTTTGTAGTCAGTCCTAAAAATTGAGATTGATTAAATTCAGTTGAATTTTATTCAATAGGGGAGGAGGCCCAATAAGTAATGTGCATTTAAGAGACATGGATGTAAGTGAGGGATGAATGCAGGTGAGGGAAAGAGTGATAGGCGAGAAAGGATGAGGGGAGAAAATTTCAGTGCATCAGGAAAATTCCCCAAGCAGTCCGATTCATAGTTTGGTCTTATAGATATTTGAGATTACAAATATCATGTGCAAGAGCAAGTCGTGGTAGTTCCATGTTCAAATGGACTGACAATCTAGCAAGCACCGCTTACCTGATACTCTCCATGAGCTCTATGGCCTTTTGAGTATCGCCCCTCTCCATGTTTAACAGGCCAAGTTCGTACATGGTAAATGGAACCAGATAGGTGTAGTATTTGAGGTCACTTTCCCTGTGGAAACACATCAGGCCATAATGGCTTCTTCAATATTATGATACACCGCGAGACATCAAAACTGCAAGCCGTGGATTCTGGCGTCATCTAGTGGCTACATGGTGATACGACTGACATAATTGTGCGAACAGATGCAAATGTAACATTTGTTTTGATTCTCTGCCCTTGGTGAAAATGAATTCAACACCCCGTCCTTACAGGTGCTACAGGTACAGTACTGATAAATGAAATTAACACTTTGGAATAAAGTGATGGCTTCGATCCAATCCTTGCCACCAGATTGTGATCTGACCTGGAGATGACTTGAGAGAAGCAGAGCTCGGCTTGCTCCAGACGTCGGAGCTCCCTCAAACACAAACCCTTCAAGAGCTGGATAACACACTGATCATCCACATGGTAGTCTGAGGGGTCTGGGAATTATTAAAAAACAGAGAGAGACGTTATAGACCTTCTTAAAATGCAGTATATGAGAATGACCATCACACTGGCAGCTCACTCGACTCGATGTGAAGCTGCTGCTCTGCTTCCTCCAAAGTTCTCAAGATGTTTTCAGTCAATTCAGGCCTTTTGCCGACAACTGTGAAGCCATTCCAGATGTACATCATTTCCTGTGAATGTCAACAAATGCAGAATTAATAATGTTTACAGAAACCACTGGTTTGATCATTAGAGCAATGTGGTGGGACAGTCCCTGATGCTCACCAGAGCGGGGACAACCAGTTTGATCGGCTCAGGGGAACAATATCTCTGGGCCTTCCTTGCTGCAAACTTCTCAGTAGGAATAGACTTTCCAGCAATCTTCAGTCTGAGACCCTCTACTTGTCTGCATAACACACACAGAACATTGGGGATGTAAATTGTGCAGACCACTGGTTGAGTACTACCCAGTTCCGCTCGGAACAATTATCATTTTCGCAAAAGGCGATGCTGATGAGGCTCAAGAGCAAAAACCTTACTGTTAAATGAATTTGTTGATGGATTATGTCTGACTGCATGAGTGCAAGATGCAACAGTGCCCACCTGAATAAATCTGTCACATTTTCCCCCAGTTTAGTCACCTCCTCTTCTTGGAGCATACTCAGAATGGCAGCTTTCTGGTATACATAGATTGCCTACGACAGCATATAAAAATCTTATGTCATATGAGGCAATCATACTGTATCTGAGGTCTGAACGTCAGCGGCTAAAGCTGTCAGCTACCGGTGACCACTTGCTCTCTTTGCAAAGGCAGTTGGCGTAGTAGTACGCTTCCCTCCAGTTCTGCTCGAAGGTGTACGCCCACATCAGCTCCCAGTAGCAAAGGTGGTGGATCTGGCGCCATTCTTGCTGGGCAGCAATACAAGCCAGGAATTTCTCCTGAGCCTGGGGATATAAACGGGGCACAAAGGCTGTCTAAGATGCATCAACACATGGCTTCCTCAGCGGACAGCGCAGGGACAGGGAGACTTTACTCACAAATGTGAAGTTTCCTTTCAGGAGAGCTATTCTTGCAGTGTAGAAAAGCATGAGCGCTCCCTGCAGATAAAATAGATACGTTAAGTTAGTAAATCAAAAATGCCACCCTCAGCAGGTGGCCTTGTGCATTTAATGGCACAAACAACTGAAAAGCAGACAAATGTCACACATTTCTAAGGGCCTGTGCAATCAATCATCATTTCTTGATGTGCAATCTTTGTGCAATACCGCTCTCATGCTTCCTAAACATACTGGAGGAATTCTCACCCCATCAGGAGACAGTGTTTAAGAAATAACCAGTTTCAGCCATGCACCTGTGTGGCATGCGTCACTTACTTTAGGAAACTTTTCAACGTATGGCTGCAGCAGAGCCTCACATTCAGCAAGGTTCCCGTCACCAATACCTTAGGATCGTGAGGACAGGAACAAGTCAGGAAAACACTCTGGGGGAATAAAGAAGTGATGTTTTTCTCACCGAGGATCACAGTGATGTATAGGTGAAACATCAGCAGGGTCATAGTACTGAGGATGGAACGCAGACTGCCACAGGAGGCCCCCTCTCTCAGCTCTAGCAAGCCCACCTCCTGAATCACACACGCACAAAAACAGAATATTCTAATGTGTTTTCTTCCTGTGCAGCTCAGCGATGGTTGTGAGATAATGGAGGAGATGATGGAGCCTACCCGATCACCAGAGAAACCCAGGAATTCCATTAAGCGAAGGATTCTGGATGGAAGCAGAGACAGCATCTGATAAAAGACGAAATTAACTCGTTAGTCTCACACATGAGTGGCGCATGCATCCATTTGAGATGAAGACTGGCGATGAGGAGGAGCATTTAGAATCAGCCCCACTGCTCTCACCAGATTGAAGGATCCAATACCCATGTTGACGCCACTCTTGAAATGAGCGAATGTGCTTTTGGATCGCTCCTCTCGATCGACAGCGTTTGCGATGGTCTGGCAATTCCTAATGGGCAACAAAACATATGCTTTGATTTGGCATTTGTTTCGTTATCTTATTTTTTCCAACATTGCCCACAACCAAGAGTCTCACTTGAAAATCTGGTAGCTGTTTCGGATTCTCATTCCTCCCTTGATGAAGCCAATCAAGCTCTCATCCAGGAACGTCAGAGATGCTCTTTGCAGCAAGACCTCAGCATAGCACAGCTCTGCATGCATATCCTCTGATGACAAGCAAAGAATCTACATCGTTAAGCAAACCCAAAACCAAATGTACGCACCTTGTCGGTCCATTCTTTTTTTTGCAGACGCACCAAACGTAATTGTTGACTCACCCTCTGTTAGATTGTCGAACGTTTGCGGATACCAGAAATTGGCTATGGTCTCCATTATCCCGAGTTTCCTCCGAAATCTTTGCGAAACAAAATGCAGGTTCAATTCTTGTATTGGAAGTGAGGAAAACTGAAATCAAATGGCCCGAACTGAGCTATGACTTACTTTTCGCAAGTGTGGAGAGACTCTTTCAGCGACCTCATGGCAGCCTCCATATCGGTCGGGTCAAAGGTCATGCCTGCCTGCATCACCAGCATGCTACTGTAACCCATGGCGTGGTACATGCTCTCATTCCTCCTAAATAGCGGAGAAGCGACACAGATTGTGTTGTTCTGTCGGAGCACATAATAATGCTGATGTGTGGCATCAGGGAAAAGGTCATCACAGCCTCTGAGATCAACATACTTGGGTCTCAGAGATGCCAAAGCATCTGCAAATCTGTTGTTGAGGAAGAGATCCAGAGCGGCTGAGCATTCCTTCAATGCTGACTCCAAATCCACTTTGGGTGATCTAAATCAGAAAAGACTTTTACACCGTGAAACATTACAGATTTATCCGTGCAAAGATGAATTCGTGGGCATGACGGCTGATCCGGGTTTAATTATTGAGTGTACATGCAGACAAATGCGATTTTTTTTTATATAAACTGTCGGCATGACTACACATGACTGTACTTACTGCTCGTAGTCACCCTTTAGATCCACCTAAAAAAAAAAGAAAAGAAAACCTTTGGTAAGCTGGTGCTTTTGAGAGAATTTGCAGCGTCTCTGAGGCGGAATCATCGCAAAGTTCTGTCCGATTTATTGACGTTGACCGTAAACACTGTCTGCGAGTGTGTACGGTTGTGTGTGCGTGTTCGCCCGGTAAATCATGTGACATAATTGTATCTCTCTCTCATTCATACACTCTCGCGCTCGCTCGCACACTCGCTCATTCACACATCAACTTACACACTCACACAATTTAGCGAGAAGTTTGACCATTGCTGTCTGAGCAGGAGCAATATGTCAAAATTTTTATATCAACCTATATCGATAGCTCTGCATTAGAAATAAAACTCTACCTGTTGCAGTGTGCAAGCTGCGTTTTCCATCTTGATGTTGTGCGTTGATTGAGAGGTGTGTATTTATGTGCGTCTCTGGATGGCTGGCTGCGCACCCACAAACTCCTTGTGATGGTTTTATAGTCTTGCGACTGGGAGTGGTTGCGGGACATCAGCACCTCCTCTGCCATTACTCGGTGTGTGTATGTGTGTTTTTTTGTGTGTGTGTACACAATTTGGCAGCGGAGCCGAGCCAAACAAAGGGGCCGATTCAAGTGTAGCCGGAGAGCGTCATAATAAGGAGCACACTAACGTCCATCATTACTGAAAACAGGAAATCCGCTGGAATGGGGCCTCCAGTAATCACAATAGCATAACACTGATCAATACTTCTCGGAGGATTTTCAATCAGCTTCATTTTGTCTTGATGAAAAGCTGCAGTGTGCCATCAATAAAATGTTTTAAACGTCGATATGTATGAATTGTAGTAATCAAAATTTCATAGATGTTCAATACATTTGGGCAGGTTGCGAAGAAACAAAATCGGGGGAGCGTAAATTGTTCTTTGTGTTATCTGCTATTTATTTCTATCTCTATAAACAACCAAAGCCTGACTAGGTTATCCTAATGGAGTAAATAACCAAACAGAAAGATGTCAAATCAAGTCAATTCAATTTGTATAACAGAAGTTATCTCAAGGCACTTTCCAAGATCGAGCAGGTGGTGCTCCTCCACATGTAAACAGTCAAAGTGTGCACAGTTGGAGTAACCATGGAGGCATGAGGCTGGTGAGCCACATCGCAAAGATATGGGAGAGAGTTGTTGAAGCTACGTTGAGGAAGGGGAGTTGGGATATAATGAGCAACAGTATGGCCTCATGCCATGGAAGAGTACCACTAATGCCATTTAAGTCCCTGAAAGTGCTGATGCAAACGTATGGAGAAGGTCTGAAGGAGTTGCACTGTGTCCTTGTGGACTCAGAAAAAGCATTTGAGGTACTATGGGTACTAAGAGAGGACCTGTGGTGCTGTGTGAGGATGTCAGGAGAGGCAAAGAAGCACTGCAGTATGTTAAAGTGGTGCAGGAGATATGTAAGGGTAACAAGACAGTTGTGTGTTGAACTGAAGCAATGGTGCGGAATTTCGATGTACATTGAAGTTTGCAGACAATATCGCTATCTGTGATGAGGCAGGTGCAAGAGAGCCTGGAGAGATGGAGGTTTGCAGCGGAGAGTAGAGGAATGACAGTCAGCAGGAGCAAGACAAGTTCCAAAAGCATGAATGGGAGTGAGGCAGGTGAAGTTGCAAGGAGTAGAGATTATGAGGAGGAATGACTTCGATTTCGAGTTAACCAGATTAGTGGACATTGTGAGAGAGAAGTGAAGAATAGAGGGCAGGCAGGGTGGCAAAGGAAGATCTTTGGAATGTTTTGTGTAATTTGAGGGAAGCAAACACTGAACGCATATGCATTGTTTTATTTGTAAGATTTTATCAAAAAAAAACTACAATACCCATAATGCTTACGGCATGACGTAAATCGACGTTTGCGCGATGGCGGACAACAGGGCGGCTGCAGGCGCCTCAAACATTCCAGATTTTGAGCATTTGGACGTAAACTCAACGGTGTTTCACATCGGCTCGTTCAGGGACGAATGGCTACGGAGACTTAGGCCGTGTGATTACTCTCACCAGGAAGGTAACCCGCAGACGTTTGAGGAGAACTTTGCGAAAGAAATGGGCATAAGTGAGGAAACGATGAGCCAACTGAAATCCATGTGCAGGTACATAGCAGCATCATGCCGCTCTGGGTTGACAACACGGCCCGGTCACTGGTTCGATTGTCGTTAAAGAATAGCTTTGGAATTTATGCTTAAATGCTAATCCTCGAGTAAAGAATAACCCAACGTCGCACAACTTTCTATTGACGTTTCAAAACACACAAGGAAACCCGTCACATGTCCCCACCGGCCCCGGGAAAATGGCAGAAGGTATAATGTTGTATATATTATAGTTCTTAGAACAGGTCAGTCGGCTAGAAACCACAGCATTGCTGATTTGAGTCCATGCTCCTCCCGAGCATGGGGTGTCCTTGAGTAAGACACCACACTCCAAGCTCCCCCAAAGTTCCTCTCTTGGTCCTGTTCTATTTGTGTTTTGTGTGTCACTGACACTTGTGTTTACCGTTGTCCAGCCTTTTCACTATAGACACCAGCATGTTCATGCAGTGTTGTCTCTTGTGTTGTAGTGTGGACTCACTGCGATGCCACCCAGTGGATGATCCTCCAGATCCAGACGTAGTGCCTTCAGCTTCCATCCTGAAAACAGTGATGTATGCATGAACTCGAGAGCATCCTGGGGCTATGGTAAACCATAGAAAACTTAATGGCTGAATGTGTTTTTTTCACCAGACATAGGAAAAAGAAAGAGGATCGTAAAGCTTCCCGAAAGGTCAACAGGCACACGAGGCATGATGTCTATGCCGATGAACTGGTGTGTATGGAAATGCTTCATCGCAGTCTCTCTTCAGTTCTGTCTCAATCAATGTCATATATTGTTGAATCATTCTGTAATTCCAGGAGAGATTAACTGTCGGCACCAAAGCTGAGAAGGAGGCTAATGTGGTCGCCGAGGGCGATGTCATCATCACGCTGAACATTTACTACGGACGCTATGCTGAGAAAGTGAGAGACAGACTTTCATTGAAATCCCTTCGTCGGTTTCATCTTGTTGTGACCATGTCATTGCGACTTCCGTTCCCTGCCCAGTTTAACGGCGAGCGACCTCACGTGACCCTGCTGATGACGGGCTCACACACCTTGGCTGAGCTGAGGGATGCCATTTGCTGTATTAGCGACTTACAAGTGACCGGAGAGTTCAGCAACACTCCAGACGTGGTGCCCGACTTCATCAACAAAGTGAGCGCACTGAAGAGTAACTCCAAAGGCGCTTCGTCATTTCATTTATGCATTTAAAAAATTTGCAGCAGTTTATGGTAGTGTTAATCTACCATGTTGTCACATTTTCATCTACAATATGTTCTTACAAACTTGAAAAGGAAACGCAACATGCTGAAAGGGGGTCAAATGCGGGTCAATAACATTCATCAGGACACTGGGAACATTTGTTCTTCAGTTTACGTTGCATAATTTGTCACAGCTTTTCTTTGTTTTCAAAGAACTCAGTGTCTATTTATGTCCTCACATATTCCCCATATACTACCATTGTAGATGCTCAAGTCAGGTTTGATTGATATTTGATGAACCGTTTTGTGTGTTTGTAAAATGTGTCTGTATTACATTCCAGGATCATTTCAAGTCTGCCTACTTCTTCTTCGAGGGGGTTTTCTACAATGACATGCGATTCCCCGAGTGTCAAGACCTCAGCTTGTAAGTTTGACCTGCAGGTTCAGGGAAATTTTCTGTATTACGGTGATCATCCCCAATCACCAACAGTGTTCTCGGTCTCAACTGTGACTTCCAGTTGCCATATGTAATTGCAGAGATGTTTCTATTGTGTCTGAAAGTGTGTTTGTTCCGCAGGACAGTCACTGAATGGGCGAAGAGTCACAACTTCCCACCGTACACGCGGGCCAAGATGGAGGACACGAGACTTGTGGACCTGAAAATAAAAGTGGGCTTCCCATATCTCTACTGTCACCAGGGAGACTGCGAGCACCTGGTCATCATCACAGATGTCAGGTTAGTGCTGTTTGTCGATATCACTGTGCCCACTTTATTAAAAAAAAAAAAAAGAAAATATGTAACTTTTACCTTCAAAACAGACTCTACATTTCTAAGAAATTGTTGGATTCATGGAATTGTAATCATGGGTAAAAATTCACCTAATTGCTCTGGTCGAGGGTCTTCTGGTATGCGTCTGTGTGACGAGCACAGGAGCATTGACAACAGCCTCATCATTATCTCTCTCAGCACTGAATGAGTTTGACACAGCGCTGTGACGCAGTTGAGTGAATGGTGAAGCACGGGTTTGTCATAGAGGACCCTTCTTAACAAGCCCAGAGCCACTTAAGGTCGTCGAACACTGTCCTGAATTAGATGCTTGTTTGAAATCCGTCGCGAATGAATTCTTCCATTATGACAATTATACATGGTGGTTACTTTAGTGGTCAGTGCATCGCAGACTGGCCAGTAGCTTTTGAACAGCAGCTGTTATTTAATGTCGAAATAAAGCAGCTTGTTGTTTGCGAAGAGTAGACTGGGGCTCACATGACGAGAGTGACACACGAAGAGCGTTTGCTCGGTAAGACGTGTGCGTAGGAACGGTCATTGTCGGAGGAAGCAGCGACCACACGCGAAACAGCCTCCAGCACCGCGAAGGCTTGATAATCGGCGCTGCCGTTGCTCCTGGATAACCCCTGAATGAAGTGTGTCCTCTCCTTGGCGCTACGCGCCGCAGGCTAGCCCACAAGAACGACTGCCTGAGCAAAACCCTGTATCCACTGGTGACACACAAGCACAGGGTCATCACCCGAAAGTGCGCCGTCTGCAACTCCTTCATCGGCAGGTTGGGGAAAACACATTCGGCTAGCATGTATCCACTGCGACAGATTGGACTGACAGCTAACCCTGCCTCTCTGCCCCCAGGTGGCTCACCACCAACGACCAGTTTGCCCCCAGCCACCCGTGCCTCTTCTGCGACAAATGCTTCCGCATGCTGCACTACGACGCCGAGGGAAAGCGGCTCGGGGAGTTCCAGGCTTACCCCTACGTGGACCGCGGTGCCTTCAACTAATGCCGTCCTTCTGCTGTCTGCCCACATCACACACCTGTGTTGTTGCTTGATGTCCTGACTTTGAGGATTTGTATAGTTTTTTCTACGTTTGCTCCTCAGTTTGAATAAAGCATTACAAACTATGTCCAATCGCAGAAATGCAGTGTTGTTGTCTTTGGGTCAACACCAATGTTGTGACTACCTGGCCAGACCAATTAGAGTTGTGCATATGGGATAATTTATGACCAATCCTTCATTTCAATGCACTTATTGTTAAGCATTCACATTTACATTATTTATTCCGGTCGTCTTTAACATTCCCATTCCCACCCCATCAGCGCTGCTATATTACTATTTCTATTTAAATAGTTGTTGATACTGATATTTATAATGCATATATTGGTGTGTTTCTATTCTTCTGTATATAGAAACTCTCTTCTTCTTCCCTCTTTTCTTTCCTAACTTCTTACACCGGAATGGAGCATCTTAGTTTCATTACTCAATTCAATTGCTGTAATGACAATAAAAGATTCCTGATTCCTTATCTAGAGAAGTTGATATTTATGCTTTGATGTGGTTGCAGTTGAGTGCCAGAAATGACAAAAAATGAGCATCTCCTCGCAGATAGTCAGTGCTTCACGATGATCAGTTAGTTCTATCGCAAACTCAGAAAAACACCTCATTGTGCATTACATCAGCGTTTCGGAACACCAGTGTATGGAGAGGTGAACGGGATGAGAGGAAAACCTTGGGTGAAAAGAACAAGGCCAGCGAGTACAATGACTGACATTACTCATTTATTTTAACAGATGCTAGAACAGGTCTTTAGACAGGCACAAAAATACTCTTATTTACATTTATGTTAGAAAAAGATACAATCGTAGGTGAAGGTATGTGTTCCCATCAAAACATACTTCAAATGACTATTTATGCATCCACGCTCGACTTCTGTCTAGAAAATGTACTCGAGAGCTACCGATAGACAATTCTACTTCACTATAATCTCCTAATAATCTGCCACTCGAGCGCACATGAGGGCCGAGATGCTTGGAAAGTGAAAATGACAGATGGAAGTGCAACCGACATCTACTCTGAGCTGAAATCTGTGACCAATGTGTACTTCAATGCACCCTGCCCCCAACACACACTCGTTTCAGTGCTTAATGTATTCAAACATCAACACCTGGTCCTTTAGGGCTGACTCAGGTTCACAGTGCTGTGGATGTAGGAGGTCTCACTCTTAACTCCAATTTGAGGAGCGAGTATAAAAATCAAAGAAGATAATGGAGAGGTGTTCTTGGCTGTCATCTGTTGAGTGACACGCTTGAATAGCACAGACACTGACAACCAGCTGTGTCTCTTTGTTATCGCAAACATCTGACAGCTGAGGAGCTCGATGTGTGCAAACACAAACGCACAACTTCCTCCATATACAGCAGCTAGTCTTGGGGAGGCTCAGCACAGGCTCACACGCCTTCCTCTTGAGCTTTAGGGGCACTGGACAAAGGAGAAATGACTTAATGGGAGATATCTGTTGAAAAAGTGAAGATGTTAGTGCATCCAACATCTAATCTGTCATCTGAGCTACCTGTGATTTTCCCCTGATGTGGTCTCGTCGCTGAGTTTCTCCCTCTCTGCTTCCTGTTTCTTGTCGTCTGTTCCCACGTCGCCGTTCATCATCTTGTCTTGGGGCGATGGAAGAGGAAAGAGAGAGAGAGATGCAGAACATTGCTAATCGGTCTGAAGGGCCCCACCATGATGTGAGGGGAGCCCAGAGCGGCATGTGACGACTAATGGCGGGTTATGGATCCCGGAAGATACGGCGTTTTATGTCTTGGTCATGCCGTAGAAAGCAACCTTTCAGGAAATCGATGACTTGGATTGGGTCGGTTTGTGTGTCGGCTCTGTGTTAAGGATGTGGGTTCTGACACCCAAATAAGCCCCGAGTGTGCGCGTCCCGAGAATCACCCACAGCGATCCTATGACATCCTGGAAATGAGTGCGAGGGGTCTAACCGCGACCTTTTTGCCATGCCAGATCTTAAAACTTGCTCATCACTAAGTCCTCGCCAGTAGGCTGATGTGAGGATGTAACCGTAACCGCTGACGTGTTCCTTGCTAACGAAATCGCGCCAGCCTGTGGTACCTGAGATGTTCTCCTTGGCCTGCTCCACTCTCTTCAGCGCTCCTTTCTTGGCCTCCTCGTGCTGCCGCTGCTCTGCCAAGGACTTGTTGAGCACCTGGCTGAGCACCGAGTCGCCTTCTCCCACCAGGAACATGGTCTTGAACTTGTTGTACAACATGGTGGCCTTGTCCATGATGTCCTGGCTGGCCTTGAATCTACGAATCTTAACCGTGGAAACAACCCAGCTGTTGCTACACCACTATTCACAAATCAGTGTTGCCTGAGCGGCGCTTAGCTGAATTTTGGAAAAATTGAACGAAACGCCTCATCAACACAGACCTTTTTGAGCGTGGCGATGAGTTCGCTGTGTTTCTGCAGATGCTGCGTTGTGACCTGCAAGGTCCCGATCTCATCCAAGGCCTCCAGGCATTTCTTCACATCCTAGAAACGCATCAGCGGGTTCAGCAAGAGCAGCGGCAACAATGCATTTGTCACACTGTATTCCTCGTGTACACACAGGCGTACGATTATTGCGCAATTGTTACTTGAGGTGGTGTAGAGTGTGTTTTCTGGGGAAAAAGTAATAGATC
Source organism: Carapus acus (assembly GCA_900312935.1). NCBI lineage: Eukaryota > Metazoa > Chordata > Actinopteri > Ophidiiformes > Carapidae > Carapus > Carapus acus. The sequence continues at coordinate 30,419 of OMPJ01010287.1, forward strand.
AAGACCAGCCATAGATCAGCCTGCAGACGTGAGATTTACTGGAGCTTATTTTCAAGCTTGATATCCAACTACAGCTCTGCCATTAAAAGACCTGTTACCTCCTGCAAGAGAGCCTTGTACGCAACTATTCAAATTTTCCTCTTTGGCTCTGGCATTCACGAGCACAATGCGGTTGTCCGAGGCGAACCTCCGCAAACTGCGTGGGTGGAATTGACCGTGACATCATTTGACTTACAGGGTTGTCGATTTTCAGGGAGATCTTGATTTCGCTGTGCAGTCGCTGGAGTTTCAGGTCAGTGGACATTTCTGAGGGGCAGAGGACAACCCCATGAATCTTCCCACCTGACAGCAAGTTGCTGACTCCTGTAATGACTCCATATAATGTTTACTGGAAGCAATTCTGGGCACGAGTGAGAAGACTTAAGTGGTGCTCCATTTGCTGAGAAATCAGCGAGGAAGTGGACAATGTCGCTAATTCATGTTTTTAAAGCAGGCCACGGTCAGATGGGAGCGACGTCGGACATCTTGTTGCATTAAGCGTGTTTACGTCATCTTTCACACTGATTTGCTGTGATTTCCATCACAAGACAAGAATTAAGTTTACTTCCCATTGAACCAACTGCGTCGTGTAAATGATTCCCACGAAAAACAGGGCTCACCCTTCTTCTTCTCTCCCTTCTTCTCGTCACCTTTCTTTGTGTCGTCTTTGTTTTGGCTGCGGAAGTGAGATCATTGGTATGTTACAGCATAGGACATTAGTCTAGGAACAGTCATTACACACTTGTGGGATATAGAGTGAAATTAAATTGCTCTTGCTTGCACCTACTCTCTCAATTCTTCTGCTTTCCGCCGCTTCATGTCCTTGTCCATCTCTGCGGGGTTTTGTTGTTTCTTCCGGCTCTTGTTCTTATGAGATTCAAACACAAAGCAAATTAGTTTTGCAGCGCTGCACCTGTTTGCGTCATCACCGCTTTGCAAGCTTTTTTTTTTTTTTTTTTCTCAAAAACTGCATCGAGGCATAACTGCGTGAGGCACAGGTGGGCGGGAAGCGAGGAAAGAGAGGTAGGGACAGGACGAAGAGTGCGTGAGCGGACACGTGCCTCCTCGTCGTCAGAGCCGGATGAGCTGTCGTCCTTGGCCTGACGCTTCTTCTTGGAGTCGGGTTCCTTCACATCTACGTCCTTTCTTTCCTCCTTCCTCTTTCTCTTGTCCTCCTCTCCACCCCGAGCTTTGTCTTCCGGAGCCCTCTTGCGCTTTCTCTCAGCCTCGGTCGTGTCCCTGCGTGGGTCAGACAGACTCGGGTTCAGTTGCTTGGAAGACATTGATATTGATCGGTGGTTAGTACAATCAGAGCTCTATAATGTCACAATGTCGATGGAGGGAAAAGTGCTTCAAGCCTCCACACACTCTATACACAGTAGGTCTTCACATCATTGAATGATCGTAAATGCACACAACTCATATGCTTTTACTTTGCCCTTTTGCACCATCATGATAATCTTGGTGCTAAAGGATTATTTATGAGCCGATGGCCACTTAAGTCTCCTCTGTGACTCATACATTTCACTTCCGGATCCTTGGGCATCCTGCAGCAGGAGCAGCTTTTCAGTTTTGGGCTTTCGTCCTCTGCGTTTAGGACCCTCACCGCCTTGTTACAGACACACACACAGTTTTCATTAAGAATTGTGTTTAAGCTGACAGTGTGTGAACATACCAGGTGTCACGCCACCGCACTGACACATCATGAAAGACGCACACTGAGCCCACCTGAAGCACTGACGGGGCTGACAGGAGCCTCTTCCTTGTCAGAGTCCTGGTGTTCTCCATCATTCTGCGACAGTCGTCAATTTCAAGAAGCTTGTAAGTTGGATCATATACAAAATGTATTACATTTAGGCTGTGCTGTGTATAATATCAAACGACTCACCTTTTTCTTCCGCCCTCTCTTGGCTTTGGAGCCGTCTGTGGGTTCTTTCTGGGCGGAAGCCTGAAAAGCAAAGCCTTGCATTAAAATCTGCCCAGAGGTGGAACAATTATTGGCCGCTCTCCAGCCGTCCAGCTCCATACTGTGTCTAGGCATATGCAGCATTTCATAAACCACAACACTCTGTCCAGCTAGTTCCGATCAGTGAGATCAGTATTCTATCCTCTCGGCCTTGGTGAAATACCGATTCATGGTCTTAGCTCAACACCGCCATCTGGTGTGCAACTGTGGCATTACAACTACTGTGCACAGGTCTTAACGACTTGTGAAATACTGCAATATGTAATGCAAATGTGTTTATCCAAATTCTTCTGGAGTAAAACAAAGATGCGTGTGAGGGTTTAGAGAGAAAACTTACCTTCCTACCAAAGCACACAGAGAGCCATGCAAAATAAAACCAGATCAACCAATTAAAGAGAAAATGATGAGGCAGAGTTTGTTAATTAAGCGGTGGACAGTTAAGGAATGAATGATTCATCAGGATGATAAAGCAGTAAAAGAGAGGAAAGTGACTCTTGTTCAGCTACCGCATTAACGTCCTCGGCCTAAAATCAGTCCAGTCTGCAGCCACTGTCTGTGACCTGGCGCCATGAAAGCGCCTACCTGGCCTATCTGGCAGCATCCAATCAGAGCAATTGTTTATTTTTAAGATCTGCAACACAGAGGCTGCTTCCCACACCAATCGATCCACCAATCAAACAACTCCAATCATTTCAACAGGATCAAAGCCCCATCAGGCAATTGGGCAGCTCACAAAGTGGGAGGACTTTTGGAGCGGCATCAAAAC